>JAODAL010036283.1:0-41882 GCA_025379985.1 Phyllomedusa bahiana
TGGTCATACTGCGCCAGGAAAAGGTATAGTTAATGTCCATTTTTCAACAAAATGGTGGTTCAAAGACTCCTTTTTCCCGCCCTCTTTTTTTAATTTTTAGGGGGTCAGAAAGGTTTAATGGCAACTGCGGTACAGGCAATATATTTAAGTCCGTTAAACTAAAATGGTTCAAAGACTCCTTTACCCGCACTTTTTAATTTTGGGGGTCAGACAGGTTTAATGGTCATACTGCGTCCAGGACAGGTATAGTCAATGTCCAGTTCAACTAAAATAGTGGTTAAAAAGACTCCTTTTTCTTGCACTTTTTAATCTGTGCGTCAAAAGGTTTAATGGTCATACTGCGGTACAGGACAGTTTATAGTTAATGTCCAGTTCAACTAAAATGGTGTTCAAAGACCCTTTTCCCCCGTCACTTTTAAATTTGAGGGCAGACAGGTTTAATGGTCATTCTGGGGTACAGGACAGATATAGTTAATATCCAGTTCAACTAAAAGGGTGGTTCAAAGACTCCTTTTCCCGGCACTTTTTAATTTGGGGGTCAAAACGGGTTTTTAATGGTCATACGCGGTCCGGGACAGGTATAATCAATGTCCAGTTCAACTAAAATGGTGGTTGAAAGACTCCTTTTTCCGGCACTTTTTAATCTGTGGGTCAGACAGGTTTAATGGTCATACTGCGGTACAGGTCAGATATAGTTAATGTCCAGTTCAACCTAAAATGGTGGTTCAAAGACTCCTTTCCCCCCGGCACTTTTTAAATTTTTAAAGGGGTCAGACAGGTTTTTTTGGTCACACTGCGGTCCAGGACAGGTATAGTCAATTTTCCATTCAACTAAAATATGTTCAAAGACTCCTTTTTTTTGCACTTTTTAATCTGTGGGTCAGACAGGTTTAAATGGTCATACTGCGGTACAGGCAGATATAGTTAATGTCCAGTTCAACTAAAATGGTGGTTCAAAGACTCCTTTTCCCCGGGCAATTTTTAATTTGGGGTCAGCCCAGGTTTAATGGTCATACTGCGGTCCAGGACAGGTATAGCCCAATGTCCAGTTAAACTAAAATGGTGTTCAAAGACTCCTTTTTCTTGCACTTTTTAATCTGTGGGTCAGACAGGTTTAATGGTCATACTGTGGTACAGAACAAGTATAGTCAATGTCCAGTTCAACTAAAATGGTGGTTGAAAGACTCCTTTTCCCAGTACTTTTTAATCTGTGGGTCACACAGGTTTAATGGTCATACTGTGGTACAGAACAAGTATAGTTAATGTCCAGTTCAACTAAAATGGTGGTTGAAAGACTCCTCTTTCCGGCACTTTTTAATCTGGGGTCATGCAGGTTTGGGGCTCATGCTGCGTTCCATGACAGGGATATTCAATGTCCAGTTCAAGTAAAATGGTGGTTCAAATCATACTGCCTTCTGGCACTTTTTAATCTGTGGGTCATGCAGGTTTAAGGGTCATGCTGTGGTGCAAGACAGGGATAGTGAATGGTCTGTGATTTTTTTTCTGTTGCTTTTATAACCTAATTGTCTTGCCTAAGATGTAGCATGTATACAGTTTGCTGTTGTGGATGTTAATTCCAGCTTCTCCATCCCTGTTTGGGTGTAAGAATGAAGGTGTTGTTCCTCTCCCATAGACTTTAATGGTCATCGGCGATAATCTATTATCGACTATCGGATATCTTATTGATAATTGCCGATATCGACTATCGACCCGATGACGATAGTCAATGTAATCGCTCATCACTATTGAAGAGAAGAGGGATGAGGTAAACTCCAAATTAAATTTTCTGGTCTAATCGAGGAAGAAGTGCAGCTCCGCCTTAAGAAGATTAAAATAGACAAATCCCCAGGTCCTGACGGCATACAACCACGTGTCCTAAGGGAGTTAAGTGATGTCATAGATAGGCCCCTATTCTTAATTTATGGATTGTCTAATAACGGAGAATGTCCCAAAGGATTGGCGCATAGCAAATGTGGTGCCAATATACAAAAACGGGTCAAAAAGTCATCCAGGAAACTATAGGCCGCTAAGCTTAACCTCTGTTGTAGGTAAAATGTTTGAAGGTTTTCTAAGAGGTGCTACCCTGGAGTATCTCACTGAAAATAAATGTATAACGCCATTCCAGCATGGGTTTATGAAGAATCGGTCCTGTCAAACTAATCTCATCAGCTTCTATGAGGAAGTTAGTTCCAGACTGGATGTCATATATTTGGATTTTTCTAAAGCATTTGATACAGTGCCACATAAAAGGTTGGTAAGTAAAATAAGAATAATTGGACTTGGGGAAAATGTGTGCAAGTGGGTAAGCAACTGGCTCAGTGATAGAAAACAAAGGGTGGTAATTAATACTCAGACTGGATCCCTGGAATAAAACTGTACATGGCCAAAATCAAATGATAAGACTCACGAAGTTGTACCGATCTGTATATAAAATGAACAATAATATGGGGTAACGAAAAAAAAATATTAATTCAATAAATTCATTTTTATTTCTTTATTTTCGTTAGCCGAGGATCAATAGAATGGGTGTTACGAAAATAAAGAAATAAAAATTAATTTATTGAATTAATATTTTTTTTTCCGTTACCCCCATATTATTGTTCATTTTATATACAGATCATTACAACTTCTGGAGTATTATCATTTGATTTCGGCCATGTACAATTTTTTTAAAGATTGCATTAGAGAACCCATAAGAGCGTCGCTCGCTCTCCCATTGGTCCAAATAACCGCGCCTCTTTTAACTCAGCCAATCACAAACAGAGCTCGCTCTGCATTTCTTTTCCCCATAGAACTCTATGAGAAGGTAGCTCAGCCGCTGATTGGCTAAGCTGGACGAGCCCCTCTTCCCCCCCAACCAATCACAGTACTAGAATATTTCCCATAGACAGTAATAACTTTTAGGGCGCCCTTCTATCGCGCCCTTCTTTCTCCACTCAAAATAGACGCACTACATATGATTGGTGGATTCATATCTGCCGCCTGGGCTCAACCAATCAGCTCTTTTCTGCCTTTTTACTGTATTTTGAACTGTCCCGCCTTTGAATTTGATTGGTCAATACTCCTCCATAGCTTATAATGGGTCACTGTCGCTCCTATTCTGATTGGCTGGTTTTTGCCCAACAATGAGAAGAGCTTAAAGAATTTGAATTACTGTATTTCCCGGCAATTTCCAATATCCCAATTCCTGATGTAGCGCCGGTCTCGGCGACAAATGCGTTGTTAGGGATTTGATTGATTTATGTTTATAGAAGGTTTAAGCTCTTTTTCAGATAATATTTTACACTTAATAAAAACTATTTTTTTAATCATACTCCATGCCGCACGGCGCTGAGAGCTGAGATTTCATTGCCCCGATCTGGCCATAGACTACAATGGGACAAAGTAGCTCCCGCTCTGATTGGCCGGGATAGCCAAGCCCCCGCTAGCTCAACCAATCAGCTCTTTTCTGCTTTTTTTCTGTATTTTGAACTGTCCCACCTTTGAATTTGATTGGTCAATACTTCTCCATAGGTTTTAATGGGTCACTGTCGCTCCTATTCTGATTGGCTGGTTTCTGCTGACCAATGAGAAGCGCTTACAGAATTTGAATTACTGTACTTCCCGGCAATTTCCACGATCCTAATTCCTGATGTTGCGCCGTTCTATTTTTTTTTAATGTTATTTTTTTTTTATTTTTTTGTTAAATATGTTTTGAGATCTTTTTTCTTAAAATTTTTTAAACCTAATAAAAGTGATTTTTTTGGAATCATACTCCATTCCGCACGGAGCTGAGAGCAGAGATTTCTTTTGCGATCTTCTATATGTTTCTTATATGTTAAGAGCTTGCTTCACTTCGCCTCCTCCGGATCATTTAGACCAACTTCAACTAGGTCTGCCTGTCGGAGCTGGTGAGCACTGCAATGCGGCGAACTTTTCCGACCCACGATCATGCATGCCTCGGAGTTTTCGAACGCGCCGCGTCCCGCCCCACACTGTACCCATTACACGCCCCTTCATGTGAGGCGCATCCGAAAGTGGCGAAGGCTGCGCCTAACATCGCATCCCTGCGTCCAACAGGGGATTCGGACCGGTGATCCGCAGTTTTCGCCAGAAAACAGGCGCAACTCCCGATCATACATGTCGCCCATAGTGTCTTGGATTCTGGAGAAGGGTTGTTAATCCAGGGATTTTTCTGATTGCCAGATTGGAGTCGGGAAGGAATTTTTTCCATAAAATGAAGACAATTGGCTTCTACCTCATTGGGGTTTTTTGCCTTCCTCTGGATCAACACTTTAGCACAACAGGCTGAACTGGATGGATGTCTTGTCTTTTTTCAGCCTTACAAACTATGTAACTATGTAACATTCTATGCTGTGATATTATGGTGCAATATCTGTTCTGTTTACTTCTGCTACATCTGTACACTGAGACCGTTGAGGAAGACAGCAGTAATGAGCAAACACTAATCGATGACTATGTAGCTGATCACACTTGGGAGCCGGGTGAAGCAAAGACTTCACCCTCATCATCAGGAAAAGAGGGCAGCAGCTTGTCCATCAGGCAGTGGCGCACACAGCAAGTAAGGTCGGGAGCCAAACAGCCACGGAGTAGACCACCTGCTTTGCAGGTCCCTTCTAGCCCAGAAAGTAGCGGCCCAGGGGCTCACCAATGCAGCGGTGGTAGCAGTCAGTCAGTGTGGAGCATTGATGGTAAAATCACCTACTTGGCGGTGTGGCAAATTTTTGCCAAGACACCGGAGGAGGTGAACATGTGTAGAATATGTGGACAGAAAGTGAAGCGTGGTCAGGGACCTAATGTTGGCACCACAGCCCTGCATTAATATATGCAGCATCACCATCCAGTGGCCTGGGGGGAAACCTGTCTCAGATGTGGTGGTCCATCCGGCCACAACAGCAGCACCCAGTGGCACGCATCCCATTTCAGGCAGTCAAGGCTCCACCACCTCTACCGAAGGGAGCTGTCTGTCTTTCCCATCATGCTCCTGCTCCTCACCACTCATGGTGCCAGCATTCGTTCACCGAGACGATTGCCAAGAGATAGCAGTATGTGTCCAGCCATCCTAAGGTGCAGAAGTTGACCGTGCTCCTGTCCAAGTTGGTGGTACTGCAGTCCCTCCCTTTCCAAATGGTGGACTCTGCACCATTCAGAGAACTGATGGCTTGTGCCAAGCCGAGGTGAAGAGGCCCAAGCCATCATTTCTTTTCAAGAAAGGCAGTACCAGCCCTGCACAAATATGTAGAAGAGAAGGTGGGCAAGTCCTTGAGCTTTTCAGTGTCTTCCAAAGTGCACAACAGCATGGTCGTGTGGAGCGTTAACTACAGTCAGTGACAGTACATATCTTTTATGGCCCACTGGGTGAATGTGCTTCCTGCCCAGCCACATCAGTAACTTGGACAGGAGACGCCGCTTTCTCCTCCACATTGTCAAACTGCTGATCTTGCACCAATGTCTGCTTTTTCCTCCTACACCATCTCAGCCTCCACTACAGTGACAAGTCTTAGTGCTCTCCAGCATACCACATGTGCAGGGCACGATAGTGTCACACAGTTTTACACCTGGTTTGCCAGGTTTAAAACAAAGTCACACAGGGAGAAACTGACACAGAGTTCCCCACAATAAGTGAAAAAATTAACTCTTTGTCACAGATAGCAATATCCCAAAATAAAAAAACGCTGGTTCAGGAACAGGTGTGTATATCACACACACACACACACACACACATCACACACACACACACACACACACACACACACTGTGTATTTGAAGGGTATTTCACCCCAGTAACTCGAAAATTGCAAGTATTTTTCACAGAGTGCAATCTAGTGCTGCTACAACGAGATGTTTGTGCATACGAGACACAGTGACAAGTGGCAGAATTTAACATGGCTGCCCTATTTATAGGGATGTGACATCACAGAAGCTGGCTGGTTGCTGACTGGTTGCATGTTTGCACATGTCATTGAGGGCATTCCTTTCTTCCCCCCCATAGTTCTTTGCCCCATGTCACGCCATGTGCTCTTGGCCATTTTAGATTCGTTACCAAGAATCAACATGAACTTCGGCTTCTTTCAGAATCAAATTTTTCCTGAGATTCTGAACGAATTCCACTTTGTTAGAATCAGTTCGCCCATCTCTAATCATTTCGACAATTAATTTTTTTTATATCTGACATGATGTCTACAGTATATATGTATGGATATATCTAGTAACAGAAATCCACTAGTAATGTGTTGTTCCTCTCAATGTGACTATCATTGTATTTTATAATGTCCCTCATTTTTTACAGTGCATTTAACTGGAAACAGATACTGAATCTTTAATTTTCTGAAAACATTTAGTTGCCAGAATATGCAGTTTCCAGTGATCCAGAAGAAAAGTGAAATCCCTTGTCCCTGTAACATGTTTTTGTTTTGTTTTTTGCTTGGAAACTGACATTTTTCAAATGCATGTTAGGAGTCAGCATAGAATATATATTTAATTTAACAGTATATACAATAAATAGTATGTAAAATAAAAGACAAATTGAACATTTTAGCATACTGTGGCCTTCTCATGTTGCTGCCACCTTCACAATCTGTCATTGTGCCACTCTGTGGCCTACTCTTGTTGCCACCTCCTCCACAATCTGTCATTGTGCCACTCTGTGGCATACTGATGTTGCCACCACCTCTACAATCTGTCATTCTGCCACTCTGTGGCCTACTTATGCTCTGCCAACTGATCACGCTCTCACTCGACCATCCTGAGCTTTCCACCCTCCACCACTCTATGATGTTGCCACTATGTTTGGTTTTCCCCTTCTTTTAATTTGACAGAAGAAATAAAAAGGACAAACACAACCAATTTTGTCTTCAGAGAAGCCGTAAAGCCAGTATGACATGGTCCTTTGTTTGCATCAGAATTGTCTGATTATTAGGTAGCCAAAAGCAAGAGTGGATAAAAAGCAAAGACATGCAAATATTCCAGTTACTTGTTATCTCTTTTTTTGGATCAACTCCTGTTACTTTTCAGCTTTAGCAATACTGATGGATTATTGACATATTGAAAGCGGACACTGATGGATCAAAGGAAGGGCAAAATGATCAGTGACGTCAATGCAAAATTACTGCTGACACCCTCTCCACTCTTTTGAGGGGGGGAGGGTGGTCTATATGTGTCAGTGATTAGTAGAATCACCACAATAAGTGAAAAAAATTAACTCTTTGCCACAGATGGCAATATCCCTTCAGACTGAACTGGATGGATTTGAGATGTGTGTATGGGAGAAATACACACACTGGATTTGACACAGAGTTCCCCACAATAAGTGAAACAATTAACTCTTTGCCACAGATAGCAATATCTCTACAGACTGAACTAGATGGATTTCAGATGTTTGTAGGGGAGACATACACATACTGTATTTGACACAGAGTTCCCCACAATATGTGAAAAAATTAACTCTTTGCAACAGATAGCAATATCCCAAAATAAAAAAAATGCTGGTTCAGGAACAGGTGTGTATATGACACACACACACGCTGTGTATTTCAAAGATATTTCACCCCAGTACTCTAAAATTGCAAGCATTTTGCACAGAGTGCAATCTAGTGCTGCTACAGAGAGATGCTTGTGCATACGAGACACAGTGACAAGTGGCAGAATTTAACATGGCTGCCCTATTTATAGGGATGTGACATCACAGAAGCTGGCTGGTTGTTGACTGGCTGCATGTTTGCACATGTCATTGAGGGTGTTTCCTTCTTCCCCCCATAGTTCTTTGCTCCATGTCACTCCATGTGCTCTTGGCCATTTTAGATTCGTTACCAAGAATCACCATGAACTTCGGCTCCATTCAGAATCAAATGTTTCCGGAAATTCTGAACGAATTCCACTTTGTTAGAATCAGTTTGCCCATCTCAAATCATTTCTACAATCAAATTTTTTTATATCTGACAAGATGTCTACAGTATATATGTATGGATATACCTAGTTGTAACAGAAATCCACTAGTATTGTGTTGTTCCTCTCAATGTGACTATCATTGTATTTTATAATGTCCCTCATTTGTTAGGCCGTGTTCACACGGCTTGTTCCCGACGGATTTGTGAGCCGTATTGAGCTCACAAATCCGCCGTGAATAAGGGGCGGGACGGGGGCGGGACCGGAGTGCGGCGGGGGCGCCGCTCCCGGCCCCATAGACAATGCAGTGTTTATGGCGCGTCCGCGCCGTAAATAATGTGCATGTCACTTTCTCTCCCCGTGGCGGATTCGCCGAGCGGGGAGGAGCGACGGATTCCACTGTTCTCTATGAGAGCAGTGGATTACCGTAATTGCTGCCGCGGATTGGCGCCGTACTGCAGCGCAAATCCGGCTCGCAGTACGGCGCCAATCCGCGGCAGAATAAGCCGTGTAACCGAGGCCTTACAGTGCACTTAACTGTAAACAGATACTGAATCTTTAATTTTCTGAAAACCTTTGGTTGCCAGAATATGCAGTTTCCAGTGATCCAGAAGAAAAGTGAAATCCCTTGTTCTTGTAACATGTTTTTGTTTTGTTTTTTGCTTGGAAACTGACATTTTTCAAATGCATGTTAGGAGTCAGCATAGAATATATATTTTATTAAACAGTATATACAATAAATAGTATGTAAAATAAAAGACTAGTTGAACATTTTAGCATAATAATATACTTAAGAAATTACAGTAATATTTCATAAAATATAATTGATACTTCTTCAATTAAAATTACAAGTACCGTACCAATTTGAGTAGTATATTCTAGTTCGTCCAGAGCCTATCTAATTAAAATTAGGAATATAGGGGGGCGTGGCCTTACTGAGCATGAGAGCGGACGTGGGTTGAGAGAGCTCTGCCTAGCCACTCCAGGAAACCGGCCCAACTAAACCTGTGAGAACAGATAGCTCTTGCTGAACATTTCCTAAAGGTCCAGCTACTGGTTCGGAGTATTTTGAGCCTTCCCAGACCCCTGTACACCCATCCTAACCGGCGTTTGGAGGATCCCCTGAAGCCTGCGATTCTCCCTGCCGCGGCCGCCATTACCACGTGGTGCCATCCACTCAGCGAAGTACCAGTGCTTCTTCTGCAGACTTAGCTTATTCTACAGCAGACCCTCAGCGATCCTTACTGGAGTCCCAATGCGGTTATTCCAGGCAGCCCGGTGGTGTCAGCCAAGCCTCCTCCGAGCCGTACAGCAGCTGATCGCAATCCAGATACGGAAGCCTCTGCCCTGTGCGGCCGCCACCGGCTGCGCCTGTGCTCTACTCTCGGGCTTGCAAGCGGGAGAGCCCTGTGCTTAGTCAGAGACACTCACCCTGCCCGTGTGCAGATCTCCGGGTCCACGGGGCCCCGCGGTGCGTCCGGAGTCTCCTCTGAGCCCCAAGACGTTGGGATATACCCGCAATAACCGGAGCTCCAAGCCCTGCACTGCTGTCTCCCGTTGCCTAGGTGGCTTGCTGGGCATGCAACCTGTGGAGCCCTGTGCATAATAAGAGGCACGCATCTGGCTTGTTTATAATCCTGAACGGTTCTCACCACCAATATCTCCATGCAGGCTGCTTAGAACCAGTTCTAAATAAGCCTCTTCAGTACCCTATAAACGCCATCTGCAAGGGGACTGTTGCTTCCTCAATTACCCTGAACTGCACTCTGCCAGTGCTGCATACAGAGGATCTGCCACTAAGGCTATGTTCACACGGCTTAAAATGGGCCGTATTTCGGTCCGTAATTACGCGCCGAAGTGCGCCAATTACGGGCCGAAAACGGCCCATTCATTACGGTAATTCACAGTTCTCATAGAGAACTATGGATTACTCCCTTTCCCCGCCCGTTGAATCCGCCGGGCGGGGAGATAATTCACCTGTCACTTTCTAGCGGCGTATACGCGCCACTAGCAGTGATAGTCAATGGGCCGGCGAAGTGCCGGCCCCCTGCTTACTCCCCCGCTCCCGCCCCGCCCCCGTCCACACGGCGTAATTGCGGGGCGAAATTACGTCCCGCAATTAAGCCGTGTGAACATAGCCTAAAAATCCTCAGCCCATATGCTGTTCAAAGGGGCATAATATCACGCTCTTATGCATGCATCCTTTGCTGCACACTGCTAACACTACATCAAGAGACAGTGTGGCTGAAATCTCAATTTCAACTTGTAATAACTAAGAGGCCGAACTCTCATAAATCATAAATTATTCCTATACTGTGCTCTGCCAGTGTTTTCCTTTGGAAACAACTATTATTCCATCAAATATAATTCCCCTCTGAAGAGAGGACTACTTTCCGAAGTACCTGTATTAACCTCTGAGCTAAGCTAATAAGGCTAATGATAGGGTGAATCAGCTGCCAATCCGTAGCCCCTGCTTATTTTGTCACTAAGAGGTCTTGCGGGTTCTGAAGTAGGTCCTATTTCAGCTGCAGTTTGTTAAGCACATTATAAGGGTCAGCCTGGTCTCCCTAAGGAAAGTCCAAGATTCATGTGGGAACTTCTTCTAGACCTTTCAACCTCTACTCTTCCCTGACCATTCTGCTTTTAAGCTCATCACACCCCGAGTGTCAACTCCCCTGAGTCGTGATTTTGTCTTGTGGAGCTTCTTATCATTTTTGAGGGGGAAATATATAAAGTAATATAAACAAAAAAAAAAAAAAAAAAAGGGAAAGTCTCTTCTCCAGTAAACGGGCTTTTCCACCTACTATTTTACCTACCCTCTCCCGGCCCGTCATGGGAGGTATGTCTAAAAAGAATCAGAGGAGTAAACCAACAAAACTCTGAGTTTTTCTCCTCTTCTCAAACCAAAAGAGGACTGAAGTTTCCACCTCCTGCTTCCCCGACTCCATCATCAAGGTCGGAATCTGTGGAACTGGAACATTCTGACATGCTCGACTCTCAACCTCTAACAGTTTCAACTCTGCAACAGCTCTTCTCCTCTTTTCGGTCCTCTCTGCAAACCGACATTAAGCAAATGATGGATGACCTAAAGCAGGGCTTCCACGCCCTGTCCTCTCGCACTGAACATATTGAAAATAAAATGGCCGATTTTGCGAAATCCCACAATAGCCTGATAGACGCCAACAACGCATTAGAGGAAGAGGTGCAACGTTTAGCCGCCAAAGTTCTAGACCTGGAGGACAGGTCCAGATGCAATAATGTGAGGATCAGAGCATCCCAGAATCCGTCCCTCCGGATCAACTGAATACATACCTTACTGATCTGATGGCTCTAGTCCTACCTAACTCCACCCCCCTAGATCTTACTATAGATAGAATCCATAGGATTCCAAAACCAAAGAATCTACCTCAGCAGGTCCCTAGGGACACGATTGCTAGGATTCACTTCTACAATGTGAAAGAGGACTTCCTTCGAGCTCTCCGGAAAACTGAATCCCTTCCTGATCGCTTTCAGGCAATCTTTATTTTCCCGGACCTGTCTTCAGCAACAATGCTCAAGTGAAAAGAATTTCAGCCCTACACTAGACTACTACGAGAGAAAGAAATCCAATACAGATGGGGCTTCCCGGTGAAACTCATTATTATCAAAGATGGGTCCCAATTCATCTGCAACTCTCCGGAAGATGCTTGTTCAACGTTGAGAAGTTGGAACCTACTTGCCTCCTCTGATTCAAGCCCTGTCCGGAAAAAACAAATCAGACCAGAGATGATTACCCCGCTTTGGTCTGATAGAGCAACGAGGTCAAGAACCAGACCACTGGACTGATATTGTTAGTATCCTTTATCTCACTAATATGCTGGAGTGCTGGCTAGTGCTCCTCTGCCTTACGGTTTGCTCTGTACATCTGCTGCCTTTCTCCTACAGGTCTAGACTGAACTTTGCCCCACTTTTCTTTCCTTTTTAGGAATGAGTGAGTCTATTGTACAGACTTCTTGGATGTTAATGTTTTTTCCTTAACCTGTTTGTTCCTAGTTTGAGTGACAACAACACTACATATTTCTGCAGTATTTCTATTGGCCCCGGATGCAAGTTGCGTCGGATTTTCCAGCCCACCACTTTTTCCTTTGTCTTAACCAATGATTAAAATTCGTTCCTTCAATGTTAAGGGATTATACTCTCCCTTTAAGCGCTCCCTTCTGTGGAGAGATATCCTTAAATCGGGTGCTGACATAGCCTGCATTCAGGAAACACCCATTGTTAAAGAAGACCAATTTAGGCTAAAGCTAAATTGTTTCCATATATCTTTCACTCACCATCTCTATCTAAACGTTCTGGAGTTATGCGAGATCAATTCGAGACCATATACCCTCACTACTATATACGCCCCTAACGTTAGACAAATTTCTTTTATCAGGAAAGTTATTAACAAGCAAAATCTGTAAGAAAAGGAGGTTTAATTAACTGTGGGGATTTTAACTCAGTTGTGAATACAGACTTAGATAGATCAAGCCCAAGGATTAGGTCTGTACGCGACCTGCACTCCCTACTTCTGGAAGATTTACATGATGTCTGGAGGTACCTCCACACCTCTGAACGCGATTACACATTCTTTTCCTCCCATAAGCAGGTCCATTCTCGTATAGATTTCTTTATTACAGACAAAATTGTTCTGGACCTTCTAGTTTCTACAGAGATAGGTAGTATTACATGGTCAGACCATGCCCCAGTAGACTTAGTTCTTCCCTCAGGCCTTCCAGCTTCTAGCACGTCTTTATGGCGTCTAAATAATTACCTTTTAAAAAATCCTGCTAATGTCAGGTATCTATCCACAAAAATTAAAGCTTTCTTTGAGATTAATACCCACTCTGCCCCCTCCACGGAGATTCTATGGTGCACACACAAGGCATTTATGCGAGGTACACTTATTCAACTCGCAAGCAGGGAAAACAGGAAACAACAGGCAGAAATCAATAGCCTCTTAAATGCTATTAAACAAGCAGAAACAGCTTTCAAGTTAGAACCTTCACCGCTGAAGAAGATTTCTTTGGCAGACTTGAGAAACAAGCTACGTATTATTTATCTTCATAAATATGAATTTCACTTAGCTAAGCTAAAGTGGCAATTTTATATTCAGGGAGATAAACCTGGTAGACTATTAGCAAACAAAATTAAAATGCACCACGCAAAGACACGTATCTCCCACTTAACTTCCCCTTCCGGAGAGAAAGTAACAAATCCCAAAGATATTGCGAACCAATTTGCTAAACATTACTCTCAACTATATAATATTCAATCTAATGAAAACATCCCGGCCCCCACAGCGTCCGAAATAAATTCTTTCCTTAGCTCTGTATTTTTACCTATGCTGGACTCATCTCAATTAGAAGACATGAATAAGCCGGTCTCCTTAGCTGAGCTTCAAAAAGCCATTCGTTCCAGCAAAACTAATAAAGCACCAGGCCCAGATGGATTTTCTAATGAATATTTTCAAGTTTTCTCTGAACTTCTCTCACCCCACTTATTAGATTTATACAACGAAATTGCCGCCAAAAAAGCTCCCATGCCATTAATGCTCTCTGCTTCTATCATTATGATTTCCAAACCAGGTAAAACACAAGATCTCACTTCCAATTACAGGCCTATTTCACTGTTAAATTCGGATATCAAACTCTACGCTAAATTTGTTACGACTCATCTGAACACAATACTACCATTTCTGATTCATAAAGACCAGATAGGCTTTGTGAAGGGCAGACAGGCGCGAGATACTACCCGTCGCCTCCTAGACTTGACACAAATTGCAGCCTCCTCCGCGTCTGGCGTGGCCTTTTTGTCACTGGACGCGAAGAAAGCATTTGATAGAGTAAATTGGTCATATTTGGAGATGGTCTTGCAGAAATTTGGTTTTGCAGGTTTTATTCTACAGGCTATTTTAGCTCTCTACACCTACCCATCTGCTCGAGTCCTGACCTCCGGTTTTCTGTCGCACTCCTTTACCCTTGCAAATGGTACTCGCCAAGGTTGCCCCCCTCTCCCCGCTAATATTTGTGCTATGTATGGAACCCCTTGCTGAAAGTATAAAGTCCAATCCACAAATTTCAGGTATGACGGTTAGGGGGGTCCCTCACAAGATCAGCCTTTACGCTGATGATGTAATGTTGAATGTTACAAATCCGAATTCCTCCTTGGAGATTATAATGGAAAACTTGGATCGGTTTTCGAAGGTGTCATTTTACAAATTGAACAGATCTAAAACATCTATCTTTCCCGTCAACGAGACGTCGTTTAAGGAAATAGTCACAAATCCATTCGGCTTTAATAGATCTGATGACCATGTTGATTATCTTGGTATTAAGATTCTCTGTTCCCCCACTGAAACTATTAAAGCAAATTATGAGCACCTTTACTCAATCTTGGACTCTGAAATTAAACGTCTATTTTCATTGAATCTGTCTTGGATAGCTAGAATTAATGTAATTAAAATGACCCTTGTACCCAAATTTATTTATATCTGTAGGGCTATTCCCTACTTAATCCCACCTTCCCTGACAAACAAGCTCCAATATTTATTCTCTGATTTTATATGGAATGGCCGTAAACCTAGAATTAAAAGGCAAACTCTCTTTTTTTAATAATAGATATGGGGGGTTTGGCCGTCCCCAACCTAGGGAACTATAATGCAGCCATTCTCCTGGAACAAGCAGTGTATTTGTGGTATAACTCAGACTCAGTTGCTTGGGTTCAATTGGAAAATAACTCCTTTACCCCTTGCCCAGTAGACTTTCATCTTAAAACCTCTCTAATAGGGGCTCCTCTTCCTCCCTCAGCCCTTACTTCCTTAGCTGATCTTTTTAGAGTTTGGTCCTTACATGTTATATCTGCAGCCTGGATTTCTATTCGAGAAACAAGACGTTCCAGTTGCCTCACTGCGTTGTTGGAACAAAGTTTTATCCTTTGGCGCTTGGGAAAATTGGAACATCAATACGGTAGACCAATTGTATAGCGATAATACACTACGTCCCTTCTCAGATATCTCGACCCAATGGGCCCTTCCCCCATCTTTATTTTTTCAATTTTTACAAATTCATCACATACTCCAAGGAATACAATGGCCAGACGCATTAGATGCCCCATATGACTTTTATCACTTTATCTATAAAAAAAGAGGCTATAGTAAAGGTCTTTCAATAGCTTATAACCTGATCACTTCTGGCCGTACCCTGGTTAAATTTCTGACCATGATTAAATGGGAAAAAGAGTTGTCCAACTCGTTCTCTCTAGATAGTTGGCTTTTAGCTATGTCTGCCCCATCCAAGCTGTCTAAGTGTTGTAATCATAAAGAACTGATGCACAAAATGTATTTACGTTGGTACCTCCCTCCTACTAGGGTTGCACATATATGCAAGGGTTCTTCTAATCTTTGTTGGAAGGGTTGTGGACAATAAGGCACGATGTTGCATGTATGGTGGGGATGTCCTAAAATTAAAAAGTTATGGAATGCGATCTCTACGCTTCTGTTTGAAGTTACAGGCTTGCGCCTTACATTATCCCCCCAGTTAGCAGTCCTGGATATTGGTTTATCCGACATACCATCTTCGCTCCAGACACCTGTGTTCCACATCCTTTTAGCCACGCGCACTGCGATTGCTCATCTATGGACAGATCCCAATGTTCCTACCCTCGCTGAAATTAAGAGACGTGTCAACTATAGCTGTTCTTGTGAGCTGAGATTATGTGACCCACCAATTGCATGTCTTAGAAAGCAAAAACTTTGGTCTAGCTGGATATCTTCTTAACATTATTTGCACAGCTAAAGTGTTTCCTACTTCATTCTTGATGCCTTTTTACTTTGTGTAGAAATACCTTTGTTTTCTTCTTCATTGTTTATCATCACTCTTTGTTGTTGTTGTTTTGAGCCTATCTGGGAGCGGCTTCGATTATACGCTTCACAGATGGGCTGTTTTCTACTATTAAGCATATCTCAGATTGTATACAGTTTTTAGGATGTTATTATGCACGTTAGCTTACTTGTTCTGTATAACAACTAAACTTTGTGTACGTTATTGATTTCTTTTCAATAAAATTTATGTTTAAAGACAAAAAAAAATAAAAATATAGGACCATAATTCAATACTGGTCCTTTGTTTCCATGTACAGTATGTATAACAAAAGAAGTGTTAAAAAAATATATATATAATGTTAAACTTTAAGATACAAAATTTTAAATAAGATATATTTAGAGGTTAATTGTCCAAGTATAAATACTATCATGGTTGATTTTATTCCTTTTGATAATGACTTCTTCTCTGTATAAATACTGATAATAAAATGTTATGGTGCGTTTAAACGGTAAAGTCCAAATACTGGTTGGAAATGACGGTATTTGGGGATTTTTTTGGCACGCAGGGGAACAGCTTTTCCCCGCCGTTTGTGGATTCACTCCGTTCCACTTCGCACCCACATGTTCATGTTCCGCCCGAAAACCAGGCAGAAGAATGAACATGTTTTAAGTTTTTCGGACAGTCGGCAGTGTAAAAAACCATCCGGCAGAAAATCCGTGCAGTGGGGACTGCTGCACGGATTTTCAGTTGAAGTCTATGGGGAGCGTTTCATGTGGGTTTTCAGACGGTTTGTAAAACCGCAAACTGTCTGAAAAACCAACAAATAACCGGTGCCGTGGGTACAAGTGCTTAGGGGATGTTCACATGGCGTTTCTTAGATGCGTATTTTGGACCCAAGCGCGCATCTAACATGTGCAGTGTGTTTTACTTTGCTTTCAATGTAAAACACGCATCAGCCTTCAGACGAGTTATCGCTGATGCGTGTTTTACATGCGAATTTGTGATGTGTCTTTCGGATCCGTTCCAAGAATTGATGTCAATTCTTGATCTGTTTAATGCAGCAGACATCCTTTTTGAAACTATAGGGTGCATTTCTGTTGCAGCAAAAATGCATCCAAACATGCAGCACACTTTGGATGTATGTTGTCATACATACATACATGATGTATGTATGGCCGCTGTCTCTGACATCATGTCCTCCCTGTATCTTAACTAAACCTTACGAAAACTGAACTTCTAGCCATCCCACCATCTATTAACAGACCATACCCTGCCATTTCTGTCTCAGTGTGTGGCACCACCATAACTCCTAGGCAGCAGGCCCGCTGTATGGGGGTTATACTAGATTCCGATCCGTCTTTCATCCCCTATATCCAGTCCCTTGCCCGATCCTGTCACCTGCACCTCAAGAACATCTCCAAAATCCATCCTTTTCTTACTGTGGAAACCACTCAAACTCTCATTGTTGCTCTTATTCATTCTTGTCTCGACTACTGTAACTCCTTGCTTATCGGTCTCCCTCTGTGCAAACTCTCCCCTCTCCAATCTGTCCTGAATGCAGCAGCCAGGCTTGTCTTTCTTTTCAGCTGCTATACTGATGCCTCTACCCTGTGTCAGTCACTTCACTGGTTGCCCATTCAGTACAGGATACAGTATAAACTCATCACTCTCACCCATAAAGCTCTCCACAACGCTGCTCCTCCCTACATCTCCTCCCTCATCTCTGTCTACCACCCTACCCGCTCTCTCCGCTCTGCTGATGATATCAAATTACATTCCTCAATCATCCGAACCTCCCATGCCCGTCTCCAAGACTTCAAACGTGCAGCACCAGTTCTCTGGAACATGCTACCGCGGCCGATTAAGCACACCCTGAACTCTCATTAGCTTTAAAAGGGCCCTGAGAATACATCTTCTCACTCTGGCCTACCATAATTCCTAATGGCTACCTACCCCCCCCCCCCCCCCACTCCCTAGATCACTCATCTCATTTTTGGCACTTAACTGTATATAGATGTACTGTTTGCGTGGCAGGTTCATCGAATTCTACATAAAACAGCCCCATATTTATGTCACATGGCTGGACCATTGTAGATCTAGCACTTCTTAACCTTCGTCTCACCCATACAACCTAATAGATTTTTAAGCTCTTGCGGCAAGGGTCCTCTCACCTTGTGTCTCATCTGTAAGTAGTTTTTCATTGTGCAATGTATGTCTTTTGTCTGTACCTACACCCTCTAAATTGTAAAGTGTTGCAGAATATGTTGGCACTATATAAAGATTATTATTATTATTATTATTATTATTATGTTGGATATTTTTTAGCCAGGTGTGGTTCCGGTGTTGGCAAAAGGAAAATTTTTTGCTAACCTTTTCCCCCCTAAATTTTTGGTTTTAATTTTAGGGTTTTACAGGGGGGAAACTGGCCCCCCCGATTTTTTTTCGGGGTGGGGGAGGGTTTGTCCCCCCCCCCCCCCAAATTTTTTTAGCCACTTAAAAAAAAAACCCAAAATGAAAGCATAAAAAATACGGGGGGAGTGGGGAGAGCAGGGGCACGGGAGGGGGAAGGATTTAAACCCCTTTTATCTCCTATATTTCGTGCATCGGGGGTTGGGACAGAGTAGGTGCACCCCTCAAGTGTCATTTGGAAAGGGGTGGAGCAGAGCTGTTTGGTGGGAGGAGGAGTCTTCAGGGGCTGCTTAAACCAAACAGAACGCTGCTCACAGTTCGGGCCACTCGAAATTTGGGGGTACTTACTTTCCCCCCCCCATTGTATCCCAAATTCCCTATGCTACCCCCTCATCAGGAAAAAGGGGGAAGCTCCTGCGAATGAAATCCAGTGGCCCCCTGCCCCCATGTCTGTATAGGGGGAAGAAGTTGCCGATTCACCAACTACAGGGGGACAGGTAAGGAGGGGGGTAAGGGTGCCGGGGTTTTGGGTGTGCATGTGATAGGGTTTATATACTGTATGTCAGCCATTGTCTAGCCATGTCCCTTTTTCCCCGGGACTTTAATGCGCGGGGGGGAAAATGAAAGTGAAAGGGGCCCGGCCCCCGGCAGCTTTTTAGAATATGGATTCCCAGCGAGTATTTTTAAAAAAAACCCCAGTAAAGCGAGGGAACACGGGTCCCCCCCCCTTTTAAACACCGGGTAACATCCCTTTAAAGGGGTTCGGTCACAGGGAAATATAATGCTGATTCTGGGGGGGTTTTCATTTCGGGATCTTCCTAAAGAAACCGATGTCCAATCCGACAGGAAACTGATTTCCCTTAATCCCCTTGAAAAATACATTTTGTCTTTTATTTTTTTGTACTCCAGCGCCTACCCAAAATTCTTCGGGGCTTTTCCGCAAATAACAGCCCCTAATAGATAGGGGGCAGAAATCTGCCTCGGGAATCTTTAGTCCCTTTGTTCATCGGAATTCTGCATTTGCAAGCGCCCCAAATTTCCCCAAAAAGCAAATAACATGTCAGTGCCGGGAAAAACCATCTTTGAACTCACCCTAAGTGTATAGTTTTGTTTGTGTTTTAATATAAAGTAATATACCACACAATTTCTGGGATTCCTTGGGGTTTAATTTTAGTCTTGACTACCGTGGTAATATAAAAATCTCTGGGGAAAGGTGAATAAATCCTTTTTGTACAGGGGTAATGTAAACATCTTGGGGTAAGGTTTTAAATAATCTCTGTTGACAGTAAATAATTTAATCTATGGGGTACAAGGGAAAAATGCAGTAATTTCTGGGGTTTACGGGTTTTAAAACTAATTTTCGGGGGACGTGGGTAATGTGTAAACCCCTAGGGGGCAGTGAGTTTTATAAACTCTTTTGGGGACAATTGGGAATGTTTAAAAACTGGGGTTGGTGTATGTTTTCCTTGGGGTACAGTAAGTAATATAATCCCCTGGGGGGACAATGTGTAAATTTTTCTCTGGGGTAGGGTGAATGAATCTCTGGGGTATGGTGTAATTTTAAACTTGGGGGATAGTGTTAAAGTTTAAACCTGTTGTACAGTATGTAAAGTAGTAAAATCTGGGGGACAATCGGGAATGGTTTTCTTTGGAAATACTGGGGTTCCCCAAACTCTGGGATATGGTGTTTAAAAGTAAAATGTGGGGTTTCTTTTTGTAATCTAGTTTTCTCTGGGGTTAAAAGTTTTTAGTGTAAACCTGGGGTATTGGGGGTAAAAAAATCTCTATTGTATAGTGTGTATTTTATAATCTTGGGTACGGTGAGTAATGTAATCTTTGAAATATTTAATGTAACCCCTGGGGGTTTTTTGAGTAATGTAAACTTCATGTTATGGGGTTTTAAATGGGAATCTCTGGGATACAGTGTGTAATGTAATCTTGGGGGTACGTGTGTAATGTAGTAATCTTGTGGTACAGTGGTAATGTGTAATCTCTGGGAATTTGTAAGTAATTCTGGGTAGGGTGAATGTAAAATCGGGAATACAATGAAAATGAAATTCATTTCTAGGGTTCAGTGTGTAATATAATAAATTTTGGGTACATTGAATTTTTTTATTTTCTTCAGTCAATTCCAATTCTTTCAAGGTGCAGTTGAAAATGAAAATTTCTGGGGCTACCATGTGTAGCATAATAATTTCGGGGGTGCAGTAGTGATGTCATTTCGGTGATGGTATGCAAAAAAAAAAATTTACGTATGTGACATAAGTGATCCTGGGGGAACAGGTTTGGGGTTCTTTTATTTTCTTATTTTTGTGGTATAACAAATTTTTAATGGGTATGTTTGGGGGGAGGGAAGGAGTTAAAAAAATTTCGCATTGCACAACATTTTTTATTTCCATCTAGAGGGGGAAAAAATTTAGGTGGGCTTGTTCGGTTTCATTGCCAGGGTGCTTTTTAGTTCCATTCCGGGTCTAAACTTTAGTAATTAGAAAACCCCTCAAATCTATGGTTCACCAAGTGTTTCCTAAGGCTCTGCCGGGCCCCGCTGGAGGACTCACCCCACTCCCCCAACCTCCTCTGGGGAGAGGGGGTCGCTTCATGCGGGGGGAAAAAGGGGGGAAAAAGGGAAAGGGGAAAGTTGAAAAGGGGGTGAAGTAAGGACAGGGGGGGTGGAAGAAGGCATGAGAGGGAAAATTGGGCCCCCCACTTTTTGAACCAAATTACGTCCCGCCAAACACCCCACGCGCCCCGCGTGTCTCTGGGTGGCGGTACGGGAAACCCTTGCTCCCCTTTCTTAACCCTTTTATTGCCTTGGTTTTTACGAGCATAATAAAAGGGGTTTCCCCTGCTCTGTGGGTGATCAAAAACTTTTTTTGACCCGATAGGCCCATAAATGGGTTGCACAGTCACCCCGGGGGCCAGAGTAGCCCCAAGGGGTCTGTTAAGCCAGCAAAACAGACAAAGTGTCTGTCCTGATTGTGCCTGTGTTATAGGACACATATTTTAAAGTTTAGCATATATAATATGCTAATACATTAAAATAAAAAAACACTGTCAAACAGTTATCCCTTCATGGGATTTAAAAACAAAAGTAAAAAACAAAATGTTTAAAGAATAAATAAAATAAATAATAAAATAAAAATAAATATTTAAGAAAAATTAATTGTGCATGCATTGAACACACAAAAAAAATACACATATTAGATATCCACATGACCATAATAACCTGTAGAATTAATCTAATATGTTAATCTAAAAAAAAAAATAAAAAAAGAAAACAAAAATTAAAAAAAAATTCTGCAATAATTTATAAATGAACTTAAACTAGTCCCCTAGTCCTCCAAAAAGTACAACTTGTCCCAAATAAAGCGAGGCCTCATACAACTGCATCATTGAAAAAAATGAAAAAAGGGTAACGACTGTTGAATCGCAAGGAGGCAAAACCGAAAAAAATTGCTGGTCATTAAGTACTTTTCAAGCGTTCGGCTTAAGTGGTTAAATAACTTTGGTAAATAACTTACACCTTGTGATTTCTTTCCTGTTATGTTGCATTCTAGCCTGTAAACTATATAAAAAAATATACAAACACAATAAATATCCTCTCTGGGAACAGGTAACTAAAGCTTGTTTAGCACGTTAATGTAATACATTTGGTATTAATTAAATGAATTTGAACTATCCAGTTCAGGATGAGCAATTTAAAGCTGCCTAAACACATTCGATCTTTATTAGGAGACACCATCGATAACATCTTAGATAATCTCATTTGTAAGGGGGGCCTTTTTGTGGGATAGAATATTGTAGAAATAAATTCCATAAATAAAATATATACTGTCAGAAAAAAGACCAAGTTTAGTCAAAAGGATGCTACGTTTGGTATATTAAAATATATAAAAATAGAGGAGAACATACCCTAATCCAAATATAGGAATTGTATATTTTATTTGAGCATATAACAGTAAGATAGAACTGCAGGCTGCAAACAAGGCAATGGCTGTTTCTTATTGGAGTGCACTTCTTCTGACCTCTAATGTCATGATGTCAACATGCTACATTTATGCCAATTTTTCCAAATTATAAAATACTATCGCCAGCTTAAATGAAAATACTATTTTTATTGAAGACAAAATATAAAGCCATTTAAGATAAAAGCATCTAAAATACTCAGCAGGGGAACACAGTGGTGACATAAACAGCCATACCGATGTATAGTTATATATCCAATAAATAATATATTTATAAGTATAGAAAATCCGCAATATATATACGTGCTTTTAAAGGCACAGAAGGAAAATTGTGTAAATATATAATGATAATGGCTATAGCACAAAAGGTTTCATCATAAGCATATATCAAATGATGTCTAAGGGTTTTAAATAGAGGTGGGCGAAATTCTCAAAAATTCGATTCGGTGACTTCGCCGAATTTTCCGACAAAATTTGTTTCGGTCCGAATTGCTTCGGGACGAATCGCATTAAAAAAACAGCTATTTACAGGCTGTACAGCGCCTGTAGGGTGCTGTAGAACGTTGTGCCATGCTTAAGTATGCAGAGAGAGCTTGGTTTGGTCTTCATACAATGTTGTGTTTTAGTATGACATGCATATGACTGCCGCCGCTCTTAGAATCGCTTCACTATAAAATTCCCTGGGCACTTAAGAGGGAAAAACTGACCAAAAAACTGAAGCGGGAATGTAGCCTGTTAAAGTCATGGCAGCGACAGCTGGAAAAAAACAAGCTGAGAGCTCAGGTAACATCAGTGACAGAGTGTGGAGGTGACGGCAGCAGCCACAGCAGCATGAGGTCAGAGAGTGGCACAATGACATTCTGGAGGTGAAAAAAGAGGAGTAGGCCACAGAGTGACACAATGACACAGTGTGAAGGTATCGGCAGCAACCACAGCAACAGCATGAAGTCAGACAGTGGCACAATCACATTCTGGAGGTGGCAAAAACAGGAGTAGTCCACAGAGTGGCTCAATGACACAGTGTGTAGGTCATGGCAGCAGCCACAGCAGCAGCATGAGGTCAGACAGTGGCACAATGACAATCTGGAGGTGGAAAAAACAGGAGTAGGCCACAGAGTGGCACAATGACACAGTGTGGAGGTCACAGCAGCAGCATGATGTGAGACAGTGGCACAATGACATTCTGGAGGTGGCAAAAACAGGAGTAGGCCACAGAGTGGCACAATGACAGAGTGTGGATGTGATGGCACGAGCAACAGCATGAGGTCAGAGAGTGGCACAATGACAGGGTGTGGAGGTGACCACAGCAGCAACAACAGCAGCAGCAGCAGCATAAGGTCAGAATGTGGCACAATGACACAGTGTGGAGGTCACGGCAACAGCAGCAGCAGCATGAGGTCATAGAGTGGCACAAGGACAGAGTGTGGTGGTGGGTGGCAATACCAGTCCCTGGTAAAGATGTGGTAGGCAGATGGATAAACTGTCAGCAGATGTGTGGCATCAGGCGGGTGACGGCATCAGAATAGTGGCTGAGGCAGGTAGTTTGAAACCAGACTCATTTCTCAAAGTTTGGGTGAGGCGTTATGGCTGATGTAATCTGACGCCTAAGGCATTGGTGTGTGGAAATCCTGGCCGATCCACGCCTGTTTCATCTTGACAAAGGTCAGTCGTTCCACATTTCCCGTGGACAAGTGGGTTCTCCTTGTGGTAACGATGGTTCCTGCCGCACTGAACACCCGCTCTGATGCCACACTACTGGCCGGGCAGGACAGCTTCTCCACTGCAAACTCGGCAAGTTGCGGCCACACATGCAGTTTGGCTGCCTAGTAGTCCAGCAGATCTTCTAACTGGGGTGGCAGAGTGCTATCCAAGTTGGCCACCACCGGTTGGTTCAGGGACTGCTCAAGGTCCTGCTGCTGCTGGCGACTGCCCTCCTCACTAGGCGGGTGAAGGAAGCTGCTCATCGGTGGCTCCAGACTTAGGTTGCTGCTGATGGAGCTGGTACTGCTCCTACCCCCCACCTTCTCCCAGCAGCCACGGCAGTAGTACGTGAGCATTGAAGAACCCCCCGGTCAGACCTGTCAGAGGAGGGACGATGCCGCACATAGGCAGCGGCCAACTGACTATGGAGGATTTCCCTATAGTATTTGAGTTTGTCCTCCCTCTCAGCAGCTGGGAAAAAGCCTCCCATTTTGGACCGGTAGCGAGGGTCCAATAGGGTGGAGAGCCAGAAGTCATCCCTCTGCCGAATGGTGACTATTCGGCTGTCACTAGCCAGGCAAATCAGCATGCTGCGGGCCATCTGCACAAGTCTTTGAGGGGCTCCCTGTCTCTATCTCCACTGTATACTGCCACGGTGCTTGCGGGTCATCTGCCTCATCTTCCTCATCTCTATCTACCTCCTCCAGCTGCTCCTGCGACTCCTCTCTTGTCACCTGGGTAGAAAATCCACTCATTTCACCAAACAATGCTTCTGCTCCAATGTCCTCCTCCTCCTCCTCCAGTTCAGTCCCCACCGGACTCATGTGGTCGCGAGATGTAGTCGCCACGTCTCCATTCCCCTGCCCAGACAGATTTCTCAACATCTGTTCCAGGACATGAAGCAGTGGAATGACGTTATTCATCCCGTAGTCCTGGCGACTGACAAATAACGTCGCCTCCTCGAATGACCTCAGCAAACGGCAAGTGTCATGCATGAGCTGACATCAAAGTTACACAGGGGAGTACTCCTGTCCACCTGGAACATCAAAAAATCGTTAACGGCCTTTCTCTGTTCATACAATCGGTTCAACATGTGCAGGCTGGAATTCCAACGGGTGGAAACATCGCATATCAGAGTGTGTTGGGGATACCGTTCTGCCGCTGCAACTCGAGGAGGGTGTTCCTGGCTTTGTATGAATGGATGAAGTGCATGCACAGTTTCCTGGCCATTTTCAGAATGTTCTGAAGTTTCGGTGAAGACTTCAGGAACCTTTTCACAACCAGTTTGAACACGTGCGCCATGCAGGGCGCAAGACCATCCCTCCTCGTGCAGCAACGGACACCATGTTCCTCCCATTGTCCGTCCCCCATGGTTCCGATTTGCATTTTGGTGCAGAGAAAGCCACACATCGATTTCTTGCTGCATGACGCGAGCATTTTCCTCCCCTGTGTGACTTCTTTCGCCGAGCAAGCCAGGTGTAGAACTGCGTGCCCACCGCTGTGCCCTACACATGGGGTATGATGGAGCAGTACTTGTGGAGGCTGAGATGATGGTGGTGGTGGAGGAGGAGGAGGTGGACATTGGCGCAGGAGCCACATTTTGACAACGTGGAGGAGAAAGCGCCGTCTCCTGTCCAAGTGTTGGTGTGCCGGCAGGAACACATTCACCCAGAGGCCATAAAGGACATATACTGGCCTGACCATAGTTACAGCTCCAGGGCGTTCCGCGCTGCCGTGCACCTTGGAACAAACCGATAAGCTCAAGGACTGGCCCAACTTCTGTTTTACATATTTATGAAGTGCTGGTACTGCCTTTTTGGAAAATAAATTACGTCTTGGAACTCTCCACCTCAGCCTGGCACAGGCCATTAATTCTCTGAACGGTGCAGAGTCCACCATTTGGAAAGGGAGGGACTGCAGTATCAACAACTTGGACAGGAGCACGGTCAGCTTCTGCACCTTAGGATGGTTGGACGCATTCTGTTGTCCCTTTGCAATCGCCTCGCTGAACGACTGCTGGTGCCATGAGTAGCGAGGAGCAGGAACATCTGGACCGGAAAATGATGGCAAAGAGAAACAGCTCCCTTCTGCGGAGGTGGTGGAGCCTTGACTGGCTGCAATGGCATGCGTGCCACTGGCGTGCTGCGCTGTTGCTGCGGCTGCAGGATGGACCACCACATCTGAGCCACGTTTCTCCCAGGCCACCGGATGGTGACGCTGCATGTGTTGACGCAGGGCTGTGGTGCTAAGGTTAGCTCCCTGGCCAAGCTTGACTTTCCGCCTACAGATTCTACATATACCCATATTCGGCTCCTCTGGTGCCTTAGCAAAGAACTGCCACACCGCTGAGTATCTGCATTTACCACCAACGCTCCGAACTGAGTTACTACTGCCACCTCTGCCTCACTGAGCCCCTGTGCCGCTACTTTCTTGGACCTGCGAAGCGGGTTTTCTACCCCGTGGCCGCTTGGCTCCCGACCTTGCACTTTACTGTACCCTGCTGCTCACGGCCACACAAACCACTTGTGGGCTGCGCCGCTGCCTGACGCGCAAGATGACGCCCTCTTCTCCTGCGATGATGAGCCCTTTGCTTCACCGGCTCCCAAGTCGCGGTCGGCTACATATCATTATTTGTGTTTCATCGTCACTGCTGTCCTCATCACCGGTCTTGGTATGCAGAGGCTGACCCCTCACAAGTAGTGTTGAGCGATTACGTTGGCCATCGACATCGGTCGATGGTCGATAGTCGACCATTATCGACAAGATAGTCGATAGTCGATGGCAGATTATGATCGATGACCATTAAAGTCTTTTTGGCGAGAGCAACAACACTTCAATTCTTAACACCCAAACAGGGCTGGAGAAGCTGGAATTAACCCCTTCCCGACATAGGCGTTATGGATACGCCCTCGCGGGAAGTGACTTCCCGCCAAATGGACGTATCCATACGCTGGCGATCGCGCGGGATTGCGGGCGAAGCCACGCACGATCGCAAATGGGGACCAGCGGTAAATTACTGCTGTCTGGCTGCGATAATAAAGAGCAGGCAGGAGGAGTGAGTCCTCCTGCCTGCTCCCGGCGGCTGCCGCACTGTAGTGCGGCACCGATCTCCTCTCTGATGCCCTCGGGAAGTGAACGGCAATTCCGGGGTCATCTGTGATGTCACATGCCGCAATGCATTGTGGGCATGAGGGACAGGCCGTTGTCATGGCTAACCAGTACACAGTACTGATACTGTGCATGTTGATTTATCAGCAAATCTGATGATTGTGTTAGAAGATAAAGTGAAAAAAAAGTGAAAAAAGTATACATTAATGTCAAAAGTGAAAAAAATAGTAAACCACAAAACACAAAAAATAAATAAAAACACGACAACCGCCCTTTTACCTTTACAAACGCCAAATCGCCCAAAAAAGATCAAAAAATAAATAAAGTACCCATATTTGTATCGCCGCGGTGAGTACTCGACCCACCCGATAAATCGTCATGTTTTAATTATACCCCCCATACGGTGAACGCCATAAAAACAAAAACAAAAAAAACAGTCACAGAATTGCGATTTTTGCTACATCTTGCAGCACCTTAAAAATTGAATAAAAGCGATCAAAAATTCATATGACGCCCAAAGTTGTCCAAATTAAAAACTTCAGTTCATCCGCAAAAAATAAGTCCATACCCGGTCTCTGTATATGGGAAAAATAAGAAAGTTATGGCTTAGAAAAGGACAGCGATGCATAATATTATTTAACACATAAAAAACACTATTTTTTTTTTTTTTAAACGTGCTTCAAAATTTAAAAAACTATATAAATATGTATCGCCATAATCGTATCGACCAGAGAGTAAAGCTAATGGTCATGGATATATGCACAGGAGCGCTGTTAAAAAATAAAATAAAAAACACTACTAGGATTTTTGCAGATATTTTCTTCACCCTGCCGCTTCCAAAAAACGGATTAAAACTGATCAAAACATTCTTGTCCCCCAAAAATTATACCAATTAAAAAGTCATCTCTTTCCGCAAAAAACAAGCCCTACACAGATCCTTACAAGAAAAATAAAAAAAGTTCTGGCTCCTCAGGACTCTGCGATGCAAAAAAACGTGTTTCTTTTTGATAATGTGTTTATATTGTGTAAAAGCAGTAAAACATAAAAAAAATATACAAATTGGGGTATCCGCTGTAATCGTATCGGACTGATGAGTAATGTATAGTATGTCAGTTATACTGCGTGACCGCTGTTAAAAAATAAAAATAAAAAACACTACCAGGAATGCTGATATTATGTTCAAAATGCCTCACAAAAAACCTTATAAAAAGAGATCAAAGCGCATATGTCCCCCATAATGGTAATAGAATAAAAAACATTAACAAATCCCACAAAAAAACAAGCCAGAAATCATCCTCTGTATACAGAAACTGAAAAAGTTATGGCTATCAGAAAGGAAACAACATTAAAAAGCATTTTTTTTATAGACCTATTTCTATTGTGAAATGTTCATTTATAACATAAAACAAACTATATAATATCTATACATTGCATTGTACCGACCTCCCCCATAGTAAAGATATCCAGTACATTTACACTGCCGGCGAAGCTGTAAAATTGAAGCTCAAAAAATGGCGGAATTGGTTTTCTCATTTTCATACGCGCAATGCAAAAAAAGCAACTTTGTAACACCTATGCACCCAAATGTACAATACACCCCTGATGAGTTCTTTGAGGCGTGATGATCCAAAATAGGTTGAATTATGGAAGTTTTCACTGTTCTGGTACTTTGGGGGCTTTGTATATGTGAATCGGCCCCACAAAATCTGCATTCAAAAGTCAAGTTAGCGCTCTCCTTATACCCCTGCCATGCGCCCAACAGCACGATTACACCACATGTAGGGTATTGCGACTTGGAAAGAAATTGTTGTAACAAGGTTTGGAGCTTTTTTACAGGATTTCCTTGTAAAAAATAAACATTTCAGCATAAAATTGCAGATTATTGGAAAAAAAAAATTGTCTTTACATCTTTCACAGCCTAGCTAATTTTTTTGTGACACAACCTGTTGGGGTGATATGATCACTACACCCCTGGAAATAATCCTTAAGGGGTCGTAGTTTCAATATGGGGGTATTTTTAGGGGCGTTTATATTAAGTTTTGGTAAATGTAGGGTGTCCGCAAACATGAAATGAGCCTAAATAAAATGGCTAATGGAAAATGAGACTCCAGAGTCCAGTAGGTGCGTCCTCTATTAGGGGCTTGTTGGTTGAGACCAAATATGCACTAGGGCATATGGGATATCTCTGAAAACGGCAGAACTCTGGGAATCAATATTAAGTTGTTATTTCCCTGTTCAACAATTTACCGTTTTCTGTGACAATGTATAAAAATTTTAATCTGCCAAAAAAAGTGAAAATCTTTGAAAATTTCCACTTCCACTTTGCTTTAATTCCTGTGAAAACACCTAATGGGTTTAATAACAGTCCTAAAATGCGGTTTTGAATACTTTGAAGGGTGTAGTTTCTTAGATGAGGGCATTTATGGGGGTAACTAACATCAGGCCAATCAAATTCACGTAGATACTGGACTGGTTCTCTAAAAAATGTATATTGCAGATTTTTTGAAAATTTGAAATTACTACTAAATTTCTAAGCCCCCTAATGTCGTAAAAAAAAAAAATAAATTTAAAAAAATGATGCCAAACTAACAGAGAATAGGGTAGATGCCGGTTATAAAACTATTTTGAGTGGAATAAACTATCTGTCTTAATGCAGAAATTTTTGAAGTTTAGAAAATGGTAAAATTTTTCAAATTTCACGATTTTTTGATATTTTTCAACAAATAAACAAACATTATTTTGGCCCAAAATTTCTTACTCTCTTAAAGCACATGTGAACGAAGAAAACAATCTTCTGAAACACATGGTAGGTTAAAGTGTCAAAAAGTTATTTCTACATAAAGTGAACATCGACAGGATTTCAAAAAATTGGCTCTGTCAGAGAGGGCAAAACTGCTCCGGCGGTAAGGGGTGAAAATCCACAACACTCAAATGGATACTGCTTACATCTTAGCAACACACTTAGGTTATAAAAGCACAGAAAAAAAATCAAAAGACCATTTCATCTATCCCTGTATTGTACCACGCAGACCCTTAAACCTGCATCACCACAAATTAAAAAGTGACAGAAGGCAGTATGATCTTGAAACCATCAATTTTACTTGCACTGGACATTGAATATCCCTGTCCTGGATCTCTGCATGAGCCCAAACCTTGCATGACCCCACATTTAAAAAGTGCGGAAAAAGGCGACTTTCAACCACCATTTTAGTTTCACTGGACATTGATTTCCTGTCCTGGGCCACAGCATGAGCCCCAAACCTGCATGACCCCAGATTAAAAAGTGCGGAAAAAGGAGTCTTTCAACCACCATTTAGTTGAACTGGACATTGACTATACCTGTCCTGGGCACAGCATGAGCCCCAAACCTGCATGACCCCAGATTAAAAAGTGCCGGAAAAAGGAGTCTTTCAACCACCATTTTAGTTTCACTGGACATTGACTATACCTGTCCTGGGCCACAGCATGAGCCCCAAACCTGCATGACCCCCAGATTAAAAAGTGCCGGAAAAAGGAATCTTTCAACCACCATTTTTATTTCACTGGACATTGACTTACCTGTCCTGGGCCTTAGCATGAGCCCCAAACCTGCATGATCCCAGATTAAAAGTGCCGGAAAAAGGAGTCTTTCAACCACCATTTTAGTTTCACTGGACATTGACTATACCTGTCCTGGGCCACAGCATGAGCCCAAAACCTGCATGACCCCAGATTAAAAAGTGCCGAAAAAGGAGTCTTTCAACCACCATTATAGTTGAACTGGACATATACTGTCCTGTCTTGGGTAGCGCTTGCCCCTCCGTATGAGTGCGGACCAATTGACTTCACTTGAAATACTGGTGGTTAACGCTCCTGTTCCACCCAGTGCCCTTTTTCTTGGCATTCTTTTTCTCAAACGTGCTGGAGGAAATTGTCTCTGTACTTTGTTCTCTTTCCGTGCTCCATACTCCATGTCCTCTGAATAACCTACATCTGGTCAAGTTTTCCTGTACCTCCCTTGTACAATTCAGAGGAATTTTTTTACCAGCTATTTTGTACATGCAAGTTTTTTAGTAGTTTAATTCTAGAAAACATATTTTTAAAATAGGATAGGAATCCCACCATGTCTTTGTTTCTCTTTTTAATTGTATTAAATGGGTTGTCTCAATACAGGGATTGCTAGCTATGTTTAAGATCTTGCAAAAACAAGTCATTTTACAATATGTGTCCATTAACAGTGTCCCACCTATTCCTGTTTCTGACAGCACACATCACCTTCAATTTGAGACATGTCTAAAACTTTTTTTTATGACATATTGTATCAACATGACTAGCCATTGAATTGTGAGAACAAATGTCTGTTAGAAACAACATTTTTTTTAATATGTTAATAGTGATTCCTGCTAGCATACTGAGCACTTTGACAATTGTGAGAACAAGTCTTAGAACAAATTTTTAAATGGACCGTTTGCTCATCAAAGAAATGCCAAAATAAAGCATGACCTTGAGCCACTTTGGACAATTGTGAAGAACAAATGTCTGTTAGAAACAACATTTTTTTATATAGGACCTGTAGTATAGCTGCATTTCAAAGCAAAATGCCCCCCAAAAGTTCAAAACATGACCCTTGAGCCAGACTTTGGAACAAATTTGTGAGAAAAATGCCACTGTTAGAAACCAAATTTTGTTTATTAATAGGACCATTAGATTTTGCTGAATCTTCACAGCAACATGACCCATAAAATTGTAAATATGACTTCTCAGCCACTATTAAAAATTGTGAGGGAGAAATGCCACTTAAAAGCCACATTTCTGTTCCAAAGGACCATGATTATTGCTGTATCTCACAGCAACATGACCCCAAAAAATTATAAATATGACTTCTCAGCCACTATTAAAAATTGTGAGGGAGAAATGCCACTTAAAAGCCACATTTCTGTTCCAAAGGACCATAATTATAGCTGTATCTCACAGCAACATGACCTCAAAACCATTGACAATGCGAAAAACTTCTAAAGATAAAGTGAGTAAATGGAATACGGTGTTGTCATGAAACCTTGCTGTCTTTTACAGTCTCCTCACAGCAAAACCAGCAAAATGAACTGTTGGGAAAAGAGAATAAAAATTGCAGTAAGAAATGATCATTTTAAAAAAAAGTTTTCAAGAGGACCATTTTGAAGTAGACCGGCAACTAATCGGTGACCTCGGCAATTGGGGCCACAACATCATCAGAGATCCATGCCTGATTCATCTTGATGAAAGTCAAACGATCCACATTATCTGTGGAAAGCCGGATGCGTTTGTCTGTAATGACTCCTCCAGCTGTGCTGAAGGTCCGCTCAGATATGACGCTGGCTGCTGGGCAGGACAACACCTCTATGGCGTGGCGAGCGAGCTCGGGCCATTCGTCCATTTTGGATACCCAGAAGTCTATTGGGTCCGGAACACATACAAAAACATCGGTGTTGAGACGCAGATAGTCGTGCACCATGATCTTAAGCTGGTCTCTGTGTGTTGGATGTGTGCCCTGCATTGCATGCGTTGGTGAGGTGGTAAATAAAGATTGCCAGAGGTCACCCATTAGGCTTCTGCCACCTTGCCTGCTGCTGCTGCCGCTACGGCTACTTGGCACTCTACTGCTGTCACGTCGCTGATGTTGTTCCACCGTGACATTTGGGGAACGTGAAGCAGACGCAACAGATGTCTCCAGTTGATCAATCAGCAAGGTCTCCATTTCCTGCATTTTACTCTCTATTTGGGTGGGTGGAAGGAAAGTGCTGAGTTTTGTTTTGTACCGGGGATCCAGGAGGGTGGCCACCCAGTAACTGTTGTTCATTTTGATGGCCTTAATGCGAGGATCATGTTGGAGGAAATGGAGCATCCAAGCACTCATGTGAGAGATGGAGCCTTGATTTCCCAAGCCTCTGGGTCGAGGGGCACTAGCAAACTGATCTTCCTCATCTTCCTCCTCCGCCTCAAATTCGCGCCAACCTCTTTCCAAGGCAGGGACGTCGGTAACGTCGGTGTCTAGGAATTCCTCCTCCTCCTCCTCCGCTTCCTCCGGCACAGCTTCAACACAGCCCTGACTTGCCTGAGATGATGCACCCTGAGAGCTGATGCGCCACCTTGCACTAGCCCTGGACCCCGAACCACTGCCTAATGAAGACCGATGAAATTGTGAAACTGTCGGGCCTTGTGGATTTGACGGAGAGAAAGGCTCCGTGTCCGCATCTGTGTCCGTCTCCCCCTCCGTCGCTGGCGGGACCTGTTGTTTCAGAGTGTCCAACGATCGTTCCAGAACTAAGATCACCACAATGCTCATGCTGACAAGGGCATTGTCCGCACTGACCATTTTGGTGGCTTCTTCAAAACTGGCAAGGATGGTGCAGAGCTCTTTCACCTGCCTCCACTCTCGGTGGCTCAACACCCCGAGGTCCGCACCGCTGCTTGTCAGGCCATGTGTCACTTCGTATGCGTAATGGCATTGCGCTGCTGCCACAATCGCTGGAGCATGTGGAGGGTGGAATTCCAGCGTGTTGCCACGTCAACAATGAGACGGTTGACGGGGAGGCCGAGCTGACGCTGCAACGCAGCCAGGCGGGACGAAGCAGGGTGCGAACGGCGGAAGTGCGAACTTAGACTTCGAGCCTTCCTCAGCAGGCAGTCCAGACCCGGGTAGCTCTTTAGAAATTTCTGGACGACAAGGTTCATGACATGTGCCAGGCAAGGGATGTGCTCCAGCCTACCGATCTTAAGGGCGGCCAGCAGATTTCGCCCGTTATCGCACACCACCTTGCCTGGCACAAGGTTCTTGGCACCCAGCCAGCGCTCGGTCTCGTTGCGGAGAGCCGTCCACAGCTCCTGACCTGTTATGTGGACGGTCTTCAAGACAGATTCATTTCAACCACGGCCTGGTTTCTCCCCTTTCTCTTTTTGGGCTCGTGATGCCCACACCAGACTGACCTTGGGGGACAAGGATCCATGCACCCAGCCCTGCGGTTTTGAAGAGGTGCGCCGTGCCTGAGAGCCACCGTTCACCCCAGAGACATCCACCTGTTCATCAGTGAGCTTCACAGAGATATAGCGACCTTGCACGTGCTTACTAGTCCATGTGTCGGTGGTCAGATGGACTTTTTCTGGCCACAGATGCAGGAAAACGCTCTTGAAATTTTAGATGCACGTGGCTGGCCACGGGCATAGGGACGGGCTTTTCTCGGCAATAGAAATGCGCTCGCTCGCATTTGGTATTGGGGGCAGGACAAGACCATGACGTGTCGGAACCCATCTGTGTCCACCAGACGGCAAAGGCAATCATTTCCAAGGCCAAAAGCATGGCAATGCGACATTCAGGCTTTTGGTTTGGGCTGGTTTGGGTTAAAGTGTATCTTATGATCCCAAACCTGGAGACAGGAGGCTGGCTGCTAGACTGGCCACTGGGTACGGCGTGCAGGTCGTCAAACTGGTGAAGGAGAGGGGTGGATAGGTATTGGTGGTGGGGTGGTACTCGGGAGAAGGTGGAGGCTGAAGCGGGGCTGATCCCTGATCATGGAAATCTGTGACTATGGGCTGCGAGGAAAGCTTGGTGGTGGCGTGAGGAGGCGGAGACAGAGGGTGTGTCAGTGGTTGGAGGGCCCGCGGCGGTCTGGGCTTTTTTTGCCAAGTGTTGCCTCCATTTCAACTTTCCGCATTCGCTGCATGTGACTAGAATGTGGTGGTGGTTAACCACTAAGATTCTTGACTCTTCTTAGGGTTTACGGCAAAAGACGGATATTGACATCGCTCGGGTGAATAGACGGCTTGCTCAACAATAGGCACAGGATGTGTGGTCCTAGGACTTTTTGACGCATAAGCGAGGAGCGGGGATTTGCGTGACCGTGGTGGCGGAATCATGCAGCGACTTCTGCGACAGCCCTCTCTTTTTTGAGGTGGTACAACCCATCTGACATACCCATCGTCTTCCTCCTCGTCCAGTGATTGAAGGCTCGCAAAAGCAAATTCTCACAAAGACCTCGATGGATCCGCAATGTGTCATCTCTTCATCTAACACAGGTGACTTGGTCGTCCTGAATTCTGTATCCGGAGCTGCGGGATTACAAGCAAGTGCACTGCAAGGCGTTGCCAAACCTCCCGGGATTTGCCCAATTGAACGGCTTCTTCTCCTCCTCTGTTGGCATCTGGTAAACTGGGCGTCAGTGCAGACAAAATCATCCTCTTTGGCTCTTGATCTTTTAAACATGCCTTCTGACCCAACGCATTTTGTCATCAGAAGTGGTTTCAGAAAATGGTATTATCCACAGTGGTGGGTACACGAGTAGACATTTGGCTGCTTCATGTTGGTCGGATTGCTGATGATTGATAGATGTCGACATTTGTGGCCATGATGGGAGGACACGGAGTTAAGACTGCTGGAGGCAGGTTGCATTAACCACTGAAGAACAGATTGGGACGCTGTTCGTTACTGAGATTCACAGGGCCCGACCCAGCAGATGACAGGCTGTCGGTCCTGCAATGATGATACGTGGCATGCGTGTTGTCGCAGCACTGGAAGGAGCACCTTCTCTCGTTATCTACTCCATGTCCTTCCCTCTTTCGCTCGCTTACCACATGATTCGATCCTTGTTCTGAAAGATAATTTTTGAAAGTTTGGAAGAGTTTTGGAAAGTCTCTTATTAAAAGCTGGCAAATCTCAGCTATTCTCAAATCCCTCAAATCAAAACAAAATTGCTGGATTCAAATTTAACTGCATGGTAGCTCTATCAACAAAGCTGGCCTGCGCCAAAGTGAAAAAAACATGTATCTGAAATGTATACGGGATAATAAAAGGTATTTTTGGCACCTATCAATTCACCTGTGGTGACTACAAAATTGCTGTATTCAAATTTAACTGCAAAGTAGATCTATCAACAAAGCTTGACTGACCAAAAGTGAAAAAAACACCTGTCTGAAATGTATATGGGATAATAAAAGGTATTTTTTGGCACCTATCAATTCACCTGTGGTGACTACTAAATTGCTGTATTCAAATTTAACTGCAAAGTAGATCTATCAACAAAGCTTGACTGACAAAAGTGAAAAAAACACCTGTCTGAAATGTATCCGGATATTAAAAGGTATTTTTGGCACCTATCAGTACACCTGTGGTGACTACAAAGTTGCTGGATTCAAATTTAACTGCAAGGTGGCTCTATCAACACAGCTGGCCTGCGCCAAAGTGAAAAAAAACATGTATCTGAAATGTATACGGGATAATAAAAGGTATTTTTTGGCATCTATCAACCTGTGGTGACTACAAAATTGCTGAATTCAAATTTAACTGCAAAGTAGACCTATCAACAAAGCTTGAGTGACCAAAAGTGAAAAAAACACCTGTCTGAAATGTATACGGGATAATAAAAGGTATTTTTTGGCACCTATCAACCTGTGGTGACTACAAAATTGATGGATTCAAATTTAACTGCCAGGTGGCTATATCAACAAAGCTGGACTGGGCAAAATTGAAAAAGAACTCCTATCTGAAATGTATACTGATAATAAAAGTGGAGTTTTGCACCTAACAAATAGACCTGCAGTTACTAGAAAAGATCTGTATCCTAAATAAGCAATGCAATGTCTAAACAAAGTTTTGGCTGTACAATATCCAGTATCCTTTATAGAGCTTGTCTGTGTTCGCCCGCGCCCCCCACACCCCCGCTTCCCCCTGTGACTTTAAAGCGGTAGATGCGCCTTTAAATTTCTCTGCCTAACTGCCTAAAATCTGCAAATCTCTGATGTAACTAACTTCTAAGGATCACAGCTAAAAGTAGAGCTGTCTCTGTGAAAAAATAGAATAATTTCGCTGAGCTGTTTGGACAGAGGCAGAGCGCACATCCTACTGCTACGAGACGCTGAAACACAATGATCATGAACAGGAAGGGCTGTTCTATGTAAAATGAGGTCATGTGATTTTTCCAGCCAATCGCAACCATACACATCCCAGTCATGACGTAGCACACACATCTCACCCTGCTCTATTCTGTAAGCTGATTTGCTGGCCGCATAAATGACAGGAAGCGCCGAAAATGGCGCGATATTAATAGATTATGCACAGATTTTAACCTAAATTATCGTGTGATCTAAAAAATCCGATCAACGTAAATACCGTGCCGATTTCAACTTGTCGATAATAATCGCTCAACACTAGTCATAGCGATACTAAGAAAGTATGGAGCCAGTGGATGCTGGCTATTAATTACTGCTGACACTCGCCACTAGAAGCTAGGATCAGAGATAACTTCCATCCCATCCATTTAACTGCTTAGATGCCAGGCCATTGCAGCTGCCGCAGGTAAGCAGTTAAAAAAGACTCTTGCGTCCTCTCATCATCCCATGGGTGCCATAGCAGCCAGTGGCCTAATAAAGGCCTCCAGGCCTTCAGGCCTGCCAAGAATTATTATTATTCCTATCAGATCAATGAAATCACTAAATAGAGCATTACACCAGTACTACAGTAGAGATGAAGCGACTGCATGTTCAAGTCCCCACGGGGCCTAAATATTAGTAAAAAAGTGTTAAAGTTTTAAACATAAAAAATAAACAATACTAAAAATAAAAAATAAAAAGACTTTTCCCATTTATTTTTCAAGGTGAACTCTGTAAAAAGAAAAAAATGTACTTTTTTGGTCATCCCAACTCCCATAAAAATGAAATAAAAAATGATCAAAAGGTCTGAAAGCTAATAATAACCAATAACATCTAGAAATGGCCTCATACCTCATTTATTTAGATGTCACAGCCACAATCGCCACTGCGTCTAAACGGTTAAACAGCAGAGACTGGAGCAGGCTTTACCGTTACCGGCGGGTGTCAACTGTGCCTCTAACAGCTGGCACCCATCGCGTATGGGGTGAGCTCAGCGAGTGAGCCCGCTCTATACTCCCGATACGTAATGGTACACTAAAGGATTAAAGAATTTTTTTGTTGTTTGTCAAAAGTAGTGCAAAATAACAAAACTTGGTATAGATGGAATCATACTGACCCGCAGAATAAAGATAATATGTCCTTTATTCCACCCCACATAAAATAAAGGTTTGCCTCTATAATACATTATATGGTACACTATGCTGTGTTAAAACGTATAAATCACTCCATAAAAACATTATTATTAATAATAATAATAAAAAATAATAATAATAAAATAATAATAATAAAAAATAATAAAAAAAAAAAAAGTTATCACTCTTGGACAACAAGGATAAACAAATGAAAATAATAAACCAAAAATGGTGTGGACCTTAAGGTATTAAAGGAGTCTAACCAGAATAGAAAATTATGTCATATCGCTAGGATATGCCATCATTGTATGATAAGACATCTGGGAACAGGACCCCAAAAATCACAGTGCAGAATGGAGAACTGGCTGCACTTGTGCAGTTACTCTCCATTCTTTTCTATGGCAGTTCCAAGTAAAGCCGCGCGGTGTGTTCAGCTCTGCTTGAAACTCCCTTAGAAAAGAAATGGAGAGCTGTGCTTAAGCTCGATCAGCTCTCCAGTCTGCTCTGTGACTTTTGGGTGTACATTCTCGAGATAGGTGCAGGTCACAGAGCTACGACCTGCATCTATCAGACAATGATGGCATATTCTAGCGATATGCCATCATTTTTTATCATGGTAATATCCTTTTAAGTAAATTATTATTATGCTTATTTAGCCAAGTTTTTAACTTCCCATTCTCTCTACTTACTGATAATTAGTAATGAGCGATTGTGTCAACTATCGTTATCGATTTGATAGTTGATATCGGCAATTATCATGACGATGTCCGATAGTCAATAACAGATTATCGCAGATGACCATTAAAGTCTATGGGAGAGGAACAACACCTTGATTCTTATACCCAAACAGGGGTGGAGAAGCTGGAATTAACATCCACAACAGTAAACTGGATATGTGCTACATTTTAGGCAAGACAATTAGGCAACAAGAGTCACAGAAAAAAACTGACAGACTATTCACTATCCCTATCCTGAACCACAGCATGACCCTTAAACCTGCATGACCCACAAATTAAAAAGTGCCAGAAGGCAGTATTATTTGAACCATCATTTTACTTGAGCTGAACATTGACCATCCCTGTCCTGGACCGCAGTATGACCCTTAAAACTGTCTGACCCACAAATTAAAAAGTGCCAGAAAAATGAGTCTTTCAACCACCATTTTAGTTGAACTGGACATTGACTATACCTGTCCTGTACCACAGCATGACCCTCACACCTGCATGATCCACAGATTAAAAAGTGCCGGAAAAAAGAGTCTTTGAATCACCATTTTAGTTGAACTGGACATTGACTATACCTGTCCTGTACCACAGCATGACCCTCACACCTGCATGATCCACAGATTAAAAAGTGCCGGAAAAAAGAGTCTTTGAATCACCATTTTAGTTGAACTGGACATTGACTATACTTGTCCTGGACCGCAGTATGACCATTAAACCTGTATGACCCACAGATTAAAAAGTGCCCGAAAAAGGAGTCTTTTAACCACCATTTTAGTTGAACTGGACAACGACTATACCTGTGCTGGACCACAGTATGACCAAGAAACCTGTATGACCCACAGATTAAAAAGTGCCGGAAAAAGGAGTCTTTCAACTACCATTTTAGTTTCACTGGACATTGACTATACCTGTCCTGTACTGCAGGATGACCCTTAAACCTGTCTGACCCACAGATTAAAAAGGAATCTTTAAACCACCATTTTAGTTGAACTGGACATTGACTATACTTGTCCTGGACTGCAGTATGACCATTAAACCTGTCTGAACCACAGATTAAAAAGTGCCGGAAAAAGGAGTCTTTCAACCACCATTTTGGTTGAACTGGACATTGACTATACCTGTCCTGTACCGCAGCGTGAGTCCCAAACCTGCATGATCCACAGATTAAAAAGTGCCGGAAAAAGGAGTCTTTACACCACCATTTCAATTGAACTGGACATTGACTAGACCTGTCATTGACTGCCGTATGAGCATTAAACCTTTCTGACACACAGATTAAAAAGTGCCGGAAAAAGGAGTCTTTCAACCACCATTTTAGTTGAACTGGACATTGACTACTCTTGTCCTGGACCGCAGCATGACCATTAAACCTGTCTGACCCACAGATTAACAAGTGCCGGAAAAAGGAATCTTTCAACCATCATTTTAGTTGAACTGGACATTGACTATAGCTGTCCTGGATCGCAGTATGACCATTAAACCTGTCTGACCCACAGATTAAAAAGTGCCGGAAAAAGGAGTCTTTCAACCACCATTTTAGTTGAACTGGACATTGGCTACACTAGTCCTGGACCGCAGCATGAGTCCCAAACCTGCATGACCCACAGATTAAAAAGTGCCAGAAAAAGGAGTCTTTGAACCACCATTTCAGTTGAACTGGACATTGACTATACCTGTCATTGACAGCAGTATGAGCATTAAACCTGTCTGACCCACAGTTTCAAAAGTGCCGGAAAAAGGAGTCTTTGAACCACCATTTTAGTTGAACTGGACATTGACTATGCCTGTCCTGGACCGCAGCATGACCCTCAAACCTGCATGACCCACAGATTAAAAAGTGCCATAAGAAAGTAGTCTTTGAAGCAGTATTTTAGTGAAAGGGACATTGACTATCCATATCCTGTAACACAACATATCCCAAAAACCGCACAGGTGCCCTTATGGACCGTCAGCAGCAAATTTCGCAATAAGAAATAAACTATATGAAAAACAACTTGTTTTCCAATTCTGTTGCTGCTAGAGCTACTTGCCATTTTACTGGTGACATTGGTCCACAGTGACATTAGAATGTAAAGCAAACAAAACCGATGTCCCCAGTAGGTCAACAAGGCCTGTCTGAAAATCCTGCATTCTACTGTCAAGTGGGTTGAAGGAAATTACTTATCAAGGCGGGTAAGGCTGTAAACGTGGATCACGCAGGTTCAGCTGGCAGGGCCGGACTTACAGTGGGTGTGGTGAGAGCAAGGGCTGGCATCTGTCTTCTATTAACACACAGATTCAGCTAGCAGGGCCGAAGTTACAGTGGGTGCGGTGAGAGCCCAGGCTAGCGTCCGTCATCCATTAACACGGCAAAAATTCCCTTATGACACAGCAACGAAAACAGTCGTGCTGAATCAGAGTGTGGAAGCGGAAGTGTGAGCTAAGACCTCCAGCCTTCCTCAGTACACAGTCAAGACCTGGGTAACGCTTGAGAAATTTCTGCCTCTACGAGAGCGCTTGCCCCTCCGTATGTGTGCAGACCAATTGAGCTTCACTTGGAAATGCTGGTGGTTGACGTTCCTGTTTCACCCAGATGACCTTTTTCTTGGCATTGTTTTTCTCGTTTTACTCAACATGTTGGAGGAAATTGTCTCTGTTCTTGGGGTGGCGAATGTGCTCCATACACCATGTCCTCAGAATAACCTACATCTGTTCAAGTCTTCCTGTACCTCCCTTATACAATTCAGAGGAAAATTTGTATCAGCTATTTTGTATATGTAATTTTTTTAGCAGTTTAATTCTAGAAAACACATTGTTAAAATTGGATGGAATCCCACCACATCTTTGTTTCTCTTTTTTTTTTAATTGTATTAAATGGGTTGTCTCACTACAGGGATTGCTAGCTATGTTAAAGATCTTGCAAAAAAAAGTCATTTTGCAATATGTGTCCATTAACATTGTCCTATCTATTCCTATTTTTGACGGCCCCATGCCCCATAAAATTCAAAAAATGACCCTTCAGCCACTCTTGACAATTGTGCAGAACAAATGTCTGTTAGAAACCACATTTTTTACAATGGGACCTGTAGTATAGCTGTATTTCACAGCAACATGCCCCCAAAAATTCAAAACATGACCCTTCGGCCACTCTTGACAATTGTGAAGAACAAATGTCTATTAGAAACCAATTTTTTTTAAAATAGTACCATTAGTATAGCTGCATTTCAGAGCAGCATGACCTAAAAATTAAAAAATATTCTC
>JAODAL010036284.1:0-41882 GCA_025379985.1 Phyllomedusa bahiana
AAGGAACAACCGTAATTAATTTGTAACAACAATCAATATGACGGCTGTCTCCAAGGTATATCTGTCTCATAAGAGCTGACTAGCTTATCTCACAGTGGCTGCTCTCTGCTTGCATCATAGCAGTTTTTAGGTTCTCTAGGTTTCCTTGTGGTGGTTCTCAGTCCACAGGCTTGACTCAAAGTGGCTTAATTGACTGTTTTTTTTGAGTTTTTAAAATATTTCAAATTCCCGAAAAAAAATACAAAACCCTTTTTAAATCCATTAAAATCTTCACTTATATTCTTTCTTATTTTTCATCATTCATATTTTCCAATAGCACAATAGCCATAACTTCAGACTCATTCTCAACTTGAGTCCAAATCAGCATACCATACTTTACCTGCTATGGTGCTTGGTAAACATAACACATACTTCTAATAGCACCACTTTGTAACATATACATTAGAATCCCGCATTTATCAAAGTTGAATATAACATTGGCAATATACCCATAGAAAAAAGAGATATACTCATGGGAGTGGGTCCCCCCCTGCTCTTTTTGGGGGAGAGGACAACGTTATCCCGTTTGTCAAGCACAAAACGAGTCTGAATTTATGGTTTTGTGCTATTGGAAAATATGAATGATGAAAAATAAGAAAGAATATAAGTGAAGATTTTAATGGATAAAAGTGTCGTGTAATTTTGTGTTGGCAATTTGAAATATATAAAGTTGGTTTTTGGACTGGGAGGGAGAACCTTTCATAAAATTGCCTATCATAAGTCATTGAAAGTGCCAAAAGAGGTCGTTTAGCTTTTGGGTTTTTTCTTAGGTTTTATCTTTCTTTCTGCACAGGGTCATTTCTTTGGGTATTTGCCAGCTGGCTACTGCTGGAGAACAAATTGACCCAAACAGTTCTTGAATCAAGATGGCTCTGAGGGGAAGACCTCCAGATCTGTTTTGTTTTTTTTATAATAAAGGCGGTACATGAAATCACATAATAATAATAATAATAAATCAGAATTACCTTAACCTATCATAGTTCAAAAGCTTATCTTGTAATATTGGAAGACATAAGTCCACCCAGTTCAGCCCAAATTTTTTAAAATGTTGCTAAAGTGTAAAAGGGTTTTTTCCAGAGGAAGGAAAAAACCCCCCTGAGGTAGAAGCCAATGGACCCATGTTAGGGAAAAAAAAACCTCCCCCGACTCCAATCTGGCAATCGGAATAAACCCTGGGTCAACCCTCCCCTAGAAAACCTTGTCACTATAACTTGTTATATTACATCTAGAAAAGTATCCGGCCCCCTTTTTCCCGGGAAACCTAGTCAAAATTAAAAAACCCTTGGGTTTGTTACACTCCCCCGAAATGCCCCCCAAGCCCTTCCCCTTTAAATCGTTATTGAATTCAAACCCTGACAAATTTTCCCCTTTGGGGGAAAATTTTTTTGTTTTACAGTTTTCCCCACCGCTCTAAACAGTAAAGAAACCCCTTTTTATGTTTAGTAGAAACTTTTTTTTCCTCAAAACGTAGGGATGCCCCTGGGTTTTTAGATAAAAGTCCTTTTGGGATTAATAAATCTTTTTTGAGATCTCTATATTTGGGCCCCTTTAAAATATTTTTAAAAACAATTTTTTTATGTCCCCCCCAAGCCGTTTTTTTCTCCCAAACTAAATTTTTAACCCTAACCCCTTTTAATCTTTTTGGATATTGCAGGTCCACCCCGGCCTGTTAAAATTTTTTTTTGTGCCCCCCTTGTACCCGTTTTAAGCTTTTACAATTTTCCTTTTTCCCGTGGGCCCCGGGGCCAAAATTGTACCCCAATATTCCATGTGTGGGGGCTAACCCGTGACTTTGTAAGGGGAAAAATTTAAAGGTTTCCCTTTATGTGAAAATTTTGGGCCCCCTTTTTAATTTAAACCCCCTGATCCTATTAGCCTTGCAGGGTTTCTGCCTGCACTGGCTGCTACAGTTAAGTTTAAATGTCCACTAGGATTTCCCAAGTCCCCTTCTCCATGTCACTTTTCCCCAGTGTTTTTTCCATTTAACATGTAACATGTAAATGGATTTTTTCATCTCCATGTGCATAAACCCTTCCTTTGGGGTTGCATTTAATCAGTGTTAAAACCTCTCTGCCCACTTCCCTCTGCCCAGGCCTCCAACCTATCCAGAGCCCTTTTTAATAACACATTATCCTCCATTGTGTGGATTCCTTTACCGACTTAGTATCATCAGCAAAGATTGGATAATCTACTTTGCAATCCCTGTTTAAGATCATTTATGAAAAAGTAAAGCAGGAGAGGGCCCAACACTGAGCCCTGTGGTACTCCCACTAGTAACAGCAGGGATCCCAGTCTGAGTATGCACCGTTAAATTACCACCCTTTGTATTCTGTCAGTGAGCCAGTTGCTTTACCCACTTGCACACATTTTCCCCCCAGCTCCAAGCATTCTCCATTATTACTTACCACAACCTTTTATGTGGAACATATCAAATGCTTTAGAAAAAAATCCAAAATATGACTGTTGCCGGCAGCTTTTGCCTATCAAGATTCACCTTTCTTCCCACGATCGAAAATAAAGCAACAGTGTACACTGGATTCTTCGATCAAATCAGAATAAGAACAGTTAATTAATCCTCCATAGCTCTTTTTTCAATGTTTAGGGATGAGATGAATTCACTGCTTCTAACCAATCACAGATAAGTCCAAAATCTTATAGGATGTACATTTTAGACCAATTCAGAACAGGATAACGTTATTACTCATTAGAATTGCTGACCAGTGCAATCAAGAATTGGCAATAACACAAAATTTAATTATTAATCCCTAATGACGTTAGACACATCATATGTTGTACAAATGGACATCACGGTTACCCAGTATCTCTCATCTCTTTTGGGGTTATGTACATCGTAATGATTTAAAAGTCAACAATACATTTATTTTCAGAATAAAAAGACATATATTTTCCCAACATGTGGGTTTAATTTGTATGTGTGTAAAGTCCTCGATGACCTTTTTATCAAGTGCAAGTGTGACCTTGTGAACTGAGGCAGAACATACTTGGTATGTGGTTTATATCAATGTTCAGATCATCGCTTTGCAAACCTGAATGATAGCAAAAAGCAAATGTCAGGAACAGATTCATTACAATGGCTGACAGTTTAAAATGGTTGTCTTAATTAATCAATTCAATGACAGGTTTATCACTATTCCACTTCATTCCTCCCTCTTATAATACAAACAACCATTTTAATTTACAATATGTAGTACCCCTGAGAATCATTTAAAAGGGTATCTCTGTTGCTACATCTGCATCAGTATGTATGTTTAAAATGAATGAATGACAGTTTTTGACCATTAGACCCTTAAATCATAATGGCATCAAAAAATCTCATCATTTATGTTGTCAATGATCCTTACACTTTCAATGTATGGTTGTGTATTCCTATGTGTTGTATGCATGAGTATAGGATTAAAAACTTGATCAAGAGGTTTGTGGGATCCCGTTCTTCTTATAATTGCATGTCTTGGCAAGAAAACCTAATGTGCCTAAGGAAAAAACCTATGGTCCTGAAAAAACAATATGGTTGGTCACCTCCTAAATTAGTGAATGCATTGAAAAAAATAAAAAGTTTATTGTCTAGGGGAAGAACATTTAATGTAAGAAGAAAAGTCCTTTTTGTGCAAAATGCTATTTCTAAAATGTCCAAATCTATGGGAATGTACTCTAACTGCGTTTGTCGTGTGCTCTCTTGCATCTGAGAAGGTGAACCTGAACCATATGTAATTAGAACTGGGGGTTAGTCATTACAACTAAATTCTTTATGGAGCTGTAAGTAGTCAGGAACTGGTGTAGGTGAATGTGTGCATCTCCAGTGGTCTTGAAGACTATGTTTTAGCTATTTTGGTGTTCATTTTAACTAACTTATTGTCTATTCCCTCTACAAAAAGTGTTTTATGTAGCTTATGTGTAGACTCTATGTACTCTATGTTTTCATATAAACACCTTATTATGCATTTTATAAACTTTACCCATTATTTTTGCAATAACCTAAAAATTAATAACAGCCTGTACGTCTTCAGATCCTTGAGTTGTCCCGTACGTAAATCTCCTCTCACACCTTCGGCGTCCTTGATATAATCTTCACTCATGCAAGACCAATAACAGTCCTGTGGAAACGTAGCAATAAAGCAGCAACAAACCAAAGAATTTGCAGTTTTATTAAGCAGGAAGAAACATCTTGTCTTCTTTTTCTACCACGCGAGGACGGGATCGTATCGTATGACCCAGCTGCGGCTTAGGGTGGTGGTTTTAATGGCAGAGGCCACACGTAATGGCATAGAACTCAGGATATCTTCTGGTTCACTTTTCGGCTTGGCAAACCGAACATCAGCTTCCTTGTCTTTCCTTAATGGATGACACGTGCGATGCATGGATACAAGTCCCGGTCTCCCGTTTTTCACACTTGAAGGGGTTGTCATCCAGGACTTTGATTCACTCTATTGTGGCCTAGGCCCCCATGGACCTTTCCCATCTTTCTGTAAAAAAACAGAACATTAAGAACTTAACGGATAAAACACATCTCTTTGCATTGTGAGGAAGTGAGAGTAGGAACAGATTGCATGTCCCCTCCACGTGGCGATGTAAGGTCCTCCATTTTCTTAGAGTTTGCTGGCAATAATCCACAGATGGAGATAATGCGGAATGTTGAGTCTCTGGAGGTGGAGTGAGTGATTAGGCAATTTTTCCAAACAGAATTTCAATAAGGTGAAAAGTTGAAGTACCCCTCTGGGGGTGGTTGTAGTTCCATAAACAAGAGTAAGACATCTGAGCCCTCATATCAGTCTCTTTGCAACATTTGGCTAAATATCTTGTGGGTTACGTACAGAATATAACTACTGTTTCAATTAATCTTAGCATAAATGGTGTGTAATACATTACCAGTGATGCCAAGTAAGTCCCCGGATTACTTGAAGCAACCTGGAGTACAGAAATAAAAATTAACACAAACCAAGACATACAATAATCTTCATACCTTTGGTAGGCTGTCTACCTGTAGGAATCTTGGAAAGGGGCCCATATTGAGGTAGGTGTGAAGGTAAAGCTCTCACTGCTCACACCATCGCTCGGCTGGAGGCACACTGCTGGGCAGACTTCCGCTCTGCAGTGAAACTTGTGCATACCAGTGTGGAGACCAAATTTTCGCTCGCTGTCTTCCCCACAATGGGTAGCTTCAGCTGAGCGCCTTGTCAGGAAATTTTGGGGTCCCTGGCCTTTCCTTCACGGTCCATAGACCATCTGAAATCAATCTGGGTGCACCCCATAACCTCCATCGGGCCTTTCCCTAAAGGAGAGCAAGATTTGGATAACATGTTTACAAAGTTTCAAGTAAAGGACAACAGTATTTAAAAACAGACATTTTTTAAGTTTTAATGCCAGGCATTTTAAGGCATTTTGCTGCTCATATTTTGAAGATGTGCTTAACATTTAACATCAATTGTTGACTTTTCAAATAGGATTCCACCCAAAAACACAATTGATCTCATTTGCATAGCTCGTAGCTCAAAAAGTGCTTAAACAACAAACAAATAGTTTACAAAAAATAAATCCTGGGCAAATGTGTACTGTCCTTTCCTTCAGGGACAACTCACATGCTTGCAGTAACGCTCACTTGGGCAAAATGAAGCATACCTGATTTCCACTACTAAGTCTGCTTCCTCAATTTTCCAAATATTGTTCCCTCAAATCTGGGCAAACACGGCAGTGTGTATGGTCTCTCACGCCCTTTAAAAATCTGCACAGGCCCTCTCTCTCTGCTCTGACTCACCTACCTCCTCCGCTCTCTGAACACTCATCGTGCAACAAAATAACAAGGTTCACTTTAAAGCACCTGTGCAGGTGCTGGATGTTTTGGATGTGACTAGGGCTGGAGGAGACAGGTTCCCGACCTAGGAATTTGGCCTGTGACAATTCGGAGTATATACACAGAATGAGAAACCCCAGACATTCAAAATGTGACAAAAACTTGGCAGGTTTTCTCTACACAAAAATTTCATCAGCCGCTATAAAGGCTCTAAGGCAATGGCATGCATTTTCCTTCTCTCTATAAAATGCTTCAAAACTGGGCCTATCTGACCACCTGCAGCGTTAGCTATCTATTGGGCGACTTGAGTTTAGCACAGCTTGTGAATGTCCTTTGACTTTAAGGCAAAACAAGTGGAAGGCTTAGTGTACTCTAGTAGGCCTAGAGCAGGAGCTGGAGAGGAGAGGCATTTTGAACTTCTCACACCTTTCCTGTCTTTGGTCAAGATGAGAATGGTTCAGCCACAGAAATCTTTTGGTTAAGTCCTATAATTGTGCACATATAAAGATAATATCCGTAACCTACCATTCCCAATCAATCTCAATCGCTGTTCTTCATGGGAATGGGATAATTGTAACAGCCTCGACTATGTCTGGTGAGTAAGTATCCTGTGGCCTGTGTAGGCAGTGGTCCAATGTAAACACCCTGTCTTTAAATCTCAGTAATTTTGTATCAGAAATTTTTGTCCGTATCTGCAAAAATTCAAGCAGAGCTTGTTCCGTAAGCTAGTCAATTTCATTTCAGCACTTTCATGAGTAAACTCAGGTTTTCAGGTTTTGTATATGTTGCAATGGATTTTACAAAGCAGTGTGTAATTGTGGGGTGTTTGCTATCTGCCCCAATCCTCTGAGAAATTTATATTCCACAGTGTTCATGGATGAACTTTTGCAGTATTGAACTATACTTCAGAATCTGTTTATGGCCTCTTCCTTTGCTGGCTGAACATTAACCAATCCACATACATCAGGTACCCAGCGACCTCTGAATTCCAAGTGTAGCCTATATGTACATGTCATCTAAGGTGCAATAGATGGTGCACCCAAGCTGAACTTTTCCTGAAAAAATCATTTTCCCAATAAGCTCAGTGGGGCATCTACTGAAATGATTGATTGATTGATTATTGAATGACTGAAATTGAATGTAATAGTGTAATGCGGCTTAGTGTGACTAAGTGTACTATAAAATAGGGTTTGTTGCCTTTTTCACTTAACATCTATGGCTGATATGGCCTTTTGTGTAGCTGGAAGAAAATCAAGTGTTAATGGAATACAATTTAACTTTATATCTTCTGTATCTACAAGGAAAGATGCTTATTATTGCCTCTTAGTTCCTGGAGAGAAAAAAATCCATAACATCAGTTGAAAAAAATTAAAAAAACACTTCCAGTGAAATCATGATTAGTCAACTAGTCAGAAGTTCTTCTCTGGACCCATTTTCATCGCCGAATGTCCTCTGTTGAAGTGAAAACAGAAGTGTAATTAATTTTACAAATAGCCTGACTGACATGTTATTAATAAACTGATCACATTAACTGGTTAGTATCCTGGTCCCCTTAGAGGACTAGTACATGGTGGTTTCATATGCAGGTGGATAGAGAAGATTGTAATGTGGTGTGTTTGAGGGAGAGGATAACTTGAGTCACTCAATGAAGCGCACTCCTCCATTTGTGAATGACACTGAGACTTCCTTCATGGGACTTTACTGGGACAGTATTTGTTAAAAGGTACGGATATACCTAGCATTGATAGATCCACTGGTTCTGTGGACTGCTGGCTCTGATGTGATTGGTATAGTTGTAACTGAGAAAATGTGTGGGCCTTCCTGAGTGTCAACCCTGTACTATGCAACAAAATTTTCCTGTATAACTGGGGAAGTAAATTTATGCCATAAGACATGTAAACTAATCATATCCTTACAATCTGTATCGCTAATTAACCTTTGTCTTTCATGTGTTACCATAGCTAAGGTTTGGTGATTGTGTGATCGAAGATCGTACTTCATTTAACCATCTTACAACATTTTCCATATTGTCAGATTTTCATCAGCATAAAATTATTTATATAACCAAGTCCCATTCTAGACCATCTCTCCATGCCTCCCTTTTAGTGTTTGTATCTTACCAGTATGCTCCTAGCATCGCTTACACAGACTTCTTACCACATTTTTCATAAGTATATAGAACATACTTGTCTCTATCTGGAGGTTTTCTCTGGTTTCAAACTTCTCTTAAAAGATACCACATCCCCTATTAATTCCCATGAAGTCCTTTTTCACTAGAGAAAAGTATGAGCCCCTCGTCAACCGGCTAACGGACCATCTAAATACTTCTTCACTGAGCACCCCGTACATCAGTCGGAAGCACTTATTTACTCTCTATACACTATATAATACCTTCAGGGATTATGGAGAGGGCCAAGTTTATCTTATTAGGTAAAACATCAACAACTTCAAGATTGTCTATATGCAACGACATACTTCTATGCAAGCCTTAAAGGTAAAGAACATTATACTTAACAGTGAGTATATGCATAAATCAGAATAATATATATATATAAACTTTTCTTAAACAATACTTAAGTACCAAAACAATCTGTATAAAATTTACCTTAAATACATTATAATATCTCACCACACGATGCAGCGCCTATTACCTATAAAAAAATCACAAAAACAAAATACACAATGATAACAGACAGACCTAATCAAAAATCAGTTTACTTAAGCAAATATGACAATATCAACTTAACTTATTAACTTAGCACTCTCTAAAACTTCCACACAGTATTCTTAAAATTACTATGAAATTACTTTAAAAGTAAAACAATACATATACTAACGTGATAACGTGGAAAATGGAAAAAGATATCTGCTACAAGACAGTGACAGGACCTTTAGATAACCCCTGGAAAGGAGAAAATGGATTTCTCTTCTCTGGGTATAAGCCTCACCCTGGTGCGCATCTTTCCAATTCTCCGTCCAGATGCATCTAGACACGTGACCCGTCTCCTCCTCTGCCTGAGATATCCCCGGACCGAGCCCCAAATGTTTGCGGCAGCTTTTGTGCCTATCAAGATCAACCTTTCTTCCACGATCGAAAATAAAGGAACCAGTGTACACTGGATATCTTGAGACAAATCAGATAAGATCAATTATTAATCCTCCATAGCTCTTTTTATTTGGATTATGTGATGAGAATTTCCACTTCTACCAATCACAATAAGCCAAAATCTTATAGGATGTACTTTTTAGACCAATCAGAACAATTAACGTTATTACTGCATAGAATAATGCTGACCAGTCATCAAGAATTTGGCAATAACACATAATTTTCAATTATTAATCCCCTAATGACTTTAGACACAGATTCAGATGTTGTACAACTTGAGCACACGGTGACCCAGTATCACTGCATTCTTTTGGGGTTATGTACAATCTATGATTTAAAAGTCAACATATTACATTTATTCAGAATAAGAAAGGCATATGATTCCCTACGATGTGGGTTTTTAATTTGTATGTGTGTATAAGTCAACCGATGACCTTTTTATCTAATGCAATGTACTTTGAACTGAGCAGAACAAACTTGTATGTGTGTGTTTATCAGAGGTTCAGATCAATCTGCTTTGCAAAACCTGAATGAATACAAAAGCAAATGTCCAGGAACAGATCATTACAATGGCTGACCGATTAAAAAGGTTGTCTTAATTATCAATTCAGATGGAACAGTTTATCACTATACCACTTCAAATGACATCCATGCCTCACCCCGATCCAGTCTGGAACTAACCTCCTCATAAGAAGCTGATGAGATTGAGTCCTGACAGGAACGATCCTTCATAAACCATGCTGGACGGCGTTATACATTTATTTTCAGTGAGATACTCAGAGATAGCATCTCTTAGAAAACCTTCAACCTTTTACCCCACAACAGAGGTTAAGCTTACCGGACTATAGTTTGTCCAGGATCAGTTTTGACTCCTTTGTTGAATATTGGCACCACATTTGCTATGCGCCAATCCTTTGGGACATACCACGTTTAGTATTATACAGTCTACAAAATATTAAGAATAGGGGCCTATCTAACACATTATTAATTCCCTTAGGACAACGTGGGTGTATACCGTCAGGCCAGGGGATTTGTCTATTTTAATCTTTCCTAAGGCGGACCTGCACTTCTTCCTGGGTTAGACAAGGAAAACATTAAATTGAATTTACATGTCTGGGAAGAAATCTAATATTTCATAATAATATTAGAATATAACCGCTATTCCATAGGCTAAGTCTACATACAATTTGAAAATGGCGTACCCATAAATCCAACAGCATTTTCAAATTGCTGCCTGCGCTGCACCGCCGTTTTTCTTGGCGCAAAAAAAACACGTTTGTAATTTGGATTTCGGTGGTTCACAGTAACATGGACTATACACGGGAATCCGACGGTGATCCTGCAGAATAAGTAAAGCTTTTCTATATTTTCTGCCGGAATATAAGGTTGTTGCCGGAAACCCTCAGTAGAAAACCTGGGGCTGTGTGTCAACAGCCTTAGGCCCTGTTCACTCACCGGCGGGTTTTGCCTGTGGGTTCAGCCTGCGGCCGAACCTCGTTCTAAAAACCTCGCCGCATAAACTCGCGTCTTCCGACGCCGGGTTTGCGGGCGTGGTCGCTGGGTGTGGTCCTCGCGTGGGTGGGGGCACACCCTCTCGCATGCCATGGGCCCAGCTCGCTCCACCCGTGCGACACCCCGCGGCAACACAGCGCACCTGCCCGCGCCGAGAACTGACCCTGTCAAAGTTTTTTAACAGGAAGTGTGAATATTAACGTGTGAATATTAACGCGGTTTCCAATAGGAAACTATGTTAATAAACTAGGCCGATTTGGACGCAGTTTGGCCGGCGGAAAACGTGACGGAACCCCGGCAATAACACGGCCAAACCCCCGTGTGAAAGGGCCTTTAAACTTCATAACTATAATTGTTGCTAACACCTACTATGAAGGGCTAACTAAGTATAAGAAATTTGAAAAGAAACCCGTAACAGTATGTCTCAAATCAATTAGCCAAGGTTCTAAGGCAAACCTCTTATCAGTAAACTTAGAGATGTGCTTCAACTAATACAAGTTAAACATAATCCTTAGTCCAAATCAGCATACCATACTTTACCTGCTATGGTGCTTGGTAAACATAACACATACTTCTAATAGCAGCCACTTTGTAACATATACAGTTAGAATACCGCATTTATCAAAGTTGAATATTAACATCTGAGCAGTATAGCCATAGAACAAAGCCAGATATACTCATCGGAGTGGTCTCCAGCCTGCTACGTTTTGGGGGAGAGAGACAACTGTATACCCCTTTTGTCAAGCACAAAAACGAGTCTGAAGTTATGGCTATTGTGCTATTGGAAAATATGAATGATGAGCATTCTCATTTTACTTACCAACCTTTTATATGGAACAGTATCAAATGCTTTAGAAAAATCCAAATATATGACATCCAGTGCCTCACCCCGATCCAGTCTGGAACTAACCTCCTCATAGAAGCTGATGAGATTAGTCTGACAGGACGGATCCTTCATAAACCCATGCTGGAACGGCGTTATACATTTATTTTCAGTGAGATACTCTAGGATAGCATCTCTTAGAAAACCTTCAAACATTTTACCCACAACAGAGGTTAAGCTTACCGGCCTATAGTTTCCAGGATCACTTTTTGACTCCTTTTTGAATATTGGCACCACATTTGCTATGCGCCAATCCTTTGGGACATACCACGTTATTATACAGTCCATAAATATTAAGAATAGGGGCCTATCTAACACATTACTTAACTCCCTTAGGACACGCGGGTGTATACCGTCAGGGCCTGGGGATTTGTCTATTTTAATCTTCCTAAGGCGGAGCTGCACTTCTTCCTGGGTTAGACAAGAAACATTTAAATTGGAATTTACATTTCTGGGAAGAAATCTAATATTTCATAAAATATTAGAATAAAACAGCTATTCACATAGGCTAAGTCTACATAGCAATTTGAAAATGCAACCCAAAATCCAACAGCATTTTCAAATTGCTGGCCTGCGCTGCACCGCCGTTTTTCTTGCGCAAAAAAAACACGGTTGGAATTTGGATTTCTGGTGGTCCAGTACATGGACTACACGGGAATCCGACGGTGATCCGGCAGAATATGAAAGATGTTCTATATTCTGCCGGGAATATAAGGTTTTGGAAACCCTCAGTAGAAAACCTGGGCTGTGTAGTCATAGCCTTAGGCCCTGTTCACACGGCGGGTTTGGCTGTGGGTTCAGCTGCGGCCGAACCTCGTTCTAACCTCGCCGCAAACTCGCGTCTTCCGACGCGGGTTTGCGGCGTGGTCGCTGGGTGTGGTCTCGGCGTGGGTGGGGGCAAACCCTCTCCGCATGCCATGGGCCAGCTGCGCACCACCCGTGGCGACACCCGCGGCAACACCGCGCACCGCCGCGCTGAGAACTGCCTGTCAAGAGTTTTAACAGGAAGTGTGAATATTAACGTGTGAATATTAACGCGGTTTCCAATAGGAAACCATGTTAATAAACTAGGCGCGATTTGGACGCGGTTTTGGCCGCGGAAAACGTGACGGAACCCGCGGCAATAACCACGGCCAAACCCGCCGTGTGAACAGGGCCTTATACTTCATAACTTAGTAACATTGTTGCTAGCACCTACTATGAAGGCTAACTAAGTATAAAGAATTTGAAAAGAACCCGTACAGATGTCTTCAAATCAATTAGCCAAGGTTCTAAGGCAAACCTCTTATCAGTAAACTTACAGATGTGCTTCAACTAATACAAGTAAAACATAATCCTTAGTCCAAATCAGCATACCATACTTTAACTGCTATGGTGCTTGGTAAACATTACACATACTTCAAATAGCAGCCACTTTGTAACGTACTATACAGTTAGAATACCGCATTTATCAAAGTTGAATATTAACATCTGAGCAGTATAGCCATAGAACAAAGCCAGATATACTCATCGGAGTGGTCTCAGCTGCTACGTTTTGGGGGAGAGAGACAACTGTATACCCCTTTTGCCAAGCACAAAAAACAGTCTGAAGTTATGGCTATTGTGCTATTGGAAAATATGAATGATGAGCATTCTCATTTTACTTCCCAAACCCTTTTTTATATGGAACAGTATCAAATGCTTTAGAAAAATCCAAATATATGACATCCAGTGCCTCACCCCGATCCAGTCTGGAAACTAACCTCCTCATAGAAGCTGATGAGATTAGTCTGACAGGAGGATCCTTCATTAAACCCATGCTGGAACGGCGTTTTACATTTATTTTCAGTGAGATACTCTAGGATAGCATCTCTTAGAAAACCTTCAAACATTTTACCCACAACAGAGGTTTAAGCTTAAACCGGCCTATAGTTTCCAGGATCAATTTTTGACTCCTTTTTGAATATTTGCACCACATTTGCTATGCGCCAATCCTTTGGGACATACCACATTATTATACAGTCCATAAATATTAAGAATAGGGGCCTATCTAACACATTACTTAACTCCCTTAGGACACGTGGGTGTATACCGTCAGGGCCTGCGGACTTGTCTATTTTAATCTTCCTAAGGCGGAGCTGCACTTCTTCCTGGGTTAAACAAGAAACATTTAAATTGGAATTTACATTTCTGGGAAGAAATCTAATATTTCATAAAATATTACAATAAAACAGCTATTCACATAGGCTAAGTCTACGTAGCAATTTGAAAATGCCACCCAAAATCCAACAGCATTTTCAAATTGCTGGCCTGCGCTGCACCGCCGTTTTTTTTGCGCAAAAAAAACGCGGTTGGAATTTGGATTTCTGGTGGTCCAGTACATGGGCTACACGGGAATCCTACGATGATCCGGCAGAATATGAAAGACGTTCTGTAATCTGCTGGGAATATAAGGTTTTGGAAACCCTCAGTAGAAAACCTGGGCTGTGTAGTCATAGCCTTAGGCCCTGTTCACACGGCGGGTTTGGCCGTGGGTTCAGCTGCGGCCGAACCTCGTTCTAACCTCGCCGCAAACTAGCGTCTCCCGACGCGGGTTTGCGGCGTGGTCGCTGGGCGTGGTCTCGGCGCGGGTGGGGGCAAACCCTCTCCGCATGCCACGGGTCAGCTGCGCACCACCCGCGGCGACACCCGTGGCAACACCGCTCGGCTGCCGCACTGAGAACTCCCTGTCAAGAGTTTTAACAGGGAGTGTGAATATTAACGTGTGAATATTAACGCGGTTTCCAATAGGAAACCGTGTTAATAAACTAGGCGCGATTTGGACGCGGTTTTGGCCGTGGAAACCGTATCGGAACCCGCGGCCATAACCGCGACCAAACCCGCCGTGTGAACAGGGCCTTATACCTCATAACTTAGTAACATTGTTGCTAGCACCTACTATAAAGGCTAACTACGTATAAAGAATTTGAAAAGAACCCGTACGGATGTCTTCAAATCAATTAGCCAAGGTTCTAAGGCAAACCTCTTATCAGTAAACTTACAGATGTGCTTCAACTAATACAAGTAAAACATAATCCTTAGCCTCAAAACATCTTTTAAATACAAGAGAGAGTCTCATTAGACCTAGACTACAGGTCTGTACACTTTAACTCTTGCTTTGAACTGCATATTACCTGATTACTTTGTGCACAATGTTATGTGCAGATGTGACGTACACCTTGATCATACAGGGATAGATTTAGAGGTAATGACAGATACAAATGTACACCCTAAACTTGGGCACATTTTTTTTTCTATTAGATAAATCCAACAGATAACAATAGTACTTGCCCTCCTTACTATTGGAGTACTCTTCTTTAGGACTGGGCACAATCTCATTAGGCTCTGACAGAATCCAGCTACAGGATGTAGTGTTGTGCAGCAGTACAAGCAGCATTAAACTGTATGCTATGGTGCCTACAACTAAAGAAAAGCCCAGGACTGAGGATCAGATGTATGTGTGTCTGGTATGATGTCTGAATAACTTTCCTTTATTTGGGTCTGAATTTAGGCACCTAGTATGGAGGCAGTTACTTTAGGGTTCTGGACTGAGATCTGAGTTTATTAGGTGATCTGGAGTTTGAATTAATTTAAGTGTCTGAGTATGAATTAGTTGAGAGGTCTGTTAATTTAGAATTAGTGGCCTTGAGTCTTAATTTATTTGTGTTGCACATCTGTTTAGGGATGTGCTACAAAAGCAAGGGCCCAAACATGCCACAGCAGCAAACTCTGCAGTCATCAAAAGTGGTTTTAAAATAATTTAGCTGAGTAAAACACTCAAACTCATACATACATAGACAAAATTGTTGGTATCCTTCTGTTAAAGAAATTAAAACCTATAAGACCCTCTCCAAACAGCTTGGTGCTCCTGTTACTAAAGTTGCACATATTATTCAAAAGTTTAACCCCTTAAGGACAAGGCATTTTTTTCCTCATCATGTTCATTTTTTTCCTTATTGCTTTCAAAGAATCATAACTTTTTTATATTTCCATCTACATAGACATTTGGAGGCTTGTTTTTTGCGAGACAAAGTGTTCTTTTTAACGGTACTATTGACCATACCATATAGTTTACTCGGAAATCCCCCAAAATTTCTATTTGTGGTGGAATGTGAACAAACTTAATTGTGGCATTTTTCTGCAGGTTTCGTTTTTTGGGAGTTCAAGGTACGGTATAATTGACATGTAGTGATGAGCGATTGTGTCAACTATCGTTATCGAGTCGATAGTCGATATCGTCAATTATCATGACGATATCCGATAGTCGATAACAGATTATCGCCGATTACCATTAAAGTCTATGGGAGAGGAACAACACCTTCATTCTTACACCCAAACAGGGATGGAGAAGCTGGAATTAACTTCCACAACAGTCAAATGGATACGTGCTACATCTTAGGCAAGACAATTAGGCAACAAGAGTCACAGAAAAAAAGTCACAGACTATTCACTATCCCTGTCTTGCACCACAGCATGACCCTTAAACCTGCATGACCCACAAACTAAAAAGTGCCATAAGGCAGTATAATTTGAACCATCATTTTACTTGAACTGGACATTGACTATGCTTGTCCTAGACCGCAGCATGACCCTTAAACCTGTCTGACCCAAACAGATTAAAAGGGGCTGGAAAAGGGTCTTTCAACCACCTTTTTAAATTGGAACTGGACATTGACTATCCCTGTCCTGGACGCAGCATGACCCTTAAACCTTTCTGACCCAAGATTAAAAAGTGCCGAAAAAGGAGTTTTTTCAACCACCATTTTAGTTGAACTGGACTTGCCTATGCCTGTCCTGGACCACAGCATGACCTTTAAACCTGTCTGACCCACAATTAAAAAGTGTTCGGAAAAGGGAGTCTTTGAACCCCATTTTAGTTGTACTGGACATTGCCTATCCCTGCCCGGGACCGCAGCATGACCCTTAAACCTGTTGACCCACAGATTAAAAAGTGCGGAAAAAAAAGGAGTCTTTAACCACCATTTTAGTTGAACTGGACATTGACTATGCCTTCCTGGACCCAGCTGCCCTTAAACCTGTCTGACCCACAGATTAAAAAGTGCGGAAAAAAGGAGTCTTTGAACCACCATTTTAGTTGAACTGGACATTGACTATGCCTTCCTGGGACCGCAGCATGACCCTTAAACCTGTCTGACCCACAGATTAAAAAGTGCCGGAAAAAGGAGTCTTTGAACCCCATTTTAGTTAAACTGGAACATAGACTTCCCTGTCCTGGACCCCCGCAGCATGCCCCTTAAATCTAAATACCCACAGATTAAAAAGTGCCGGAAAAAGGGAGTCTTTGAACCACCATTTGTTGAACTGGACATTGACTATGCCTGTCCTGGACGCAGCATGACCCTTAAAACCTGTCTGACCCACAGATTAAAAATTGGAAAAAAAAAAAGGAGTCTTTGAACCACCATTTTGGTTGAACTGGACTTTGGGACTATGCCTGCCCTGGCCCGCAAGCTGACCCAAAAAGTCTGACCCAAGATATAAAAAGTCTGTCGAAAGGAGTCTTTTGAACATTTTTGTTGAAATGGACATTGACTATCTTTCCTGTACGCAGCCCTGACCCAAAAACCGCCCACGTGCCCTTATGGACTCAGCAGAAAATTTCACAATAAGAAAAAAAACTATATTAAAAACAACTGTTTTCCAATACTGCTGCTGCTAGAGCTACTTGTCATTCTACTGGGGACATTGTTCCACCGTGACATTAGAATGTGAAGCAAACGAAACAGATGTCCCCAGTAGGTCAACGAGGCCTGTCCGAAAATCCTGCATTCTACTGTCAAGTGGGTTGAAGGAAAATTATGATCAGGCAGGTGAGGCTGTAAACGTTGGATCACGCAGGTTCAGCTAGCAGGGCCGGGGGTTACAGTGGGTGCGGTGTGAGCCAGGGCTTGCGTCCGTCATCTATTAACACTAGTGATGAGCGATTGCGTCAACTATCGTCATCAGATCGATAGTCGATATCGTCAATTATCATGCCGATATCCGATAGTCGATAATAGGGATAATTTGGGAGAGGAACAACACCTTCATTCTTACACCCAAACAGGGCTGGAGAAGCTGGAATTAACATCCACATTAGTAAAATGGATACGTGCTACATCTTAGGCACACAATTAGGCAACAAGAGTAAACAGAAAAAAAACTCACAGGACTTTTTACTATCCCTGTCTTGTACCCCCAGCATGCCCCTTTTAAACCTGCATGCCCCACAAATGAAAAGGCCAGAAGGCAGTATTATTTGAACCATCTTTACTTGAACTGGACATTGACCATCCCTGTCCTGGAACGCAGCAGGGCCCCTTAAACCTGTCTGACCCAGAGATTAAAAAGTGCCGGAAAAAGGAGTCTTTCAACCACCATTTTAGTTGAAGTGGACATTGACTATACCTGTCCTGGACCGCAGCATGACCCTTAAATCTACCTGACCCACAGATTTGTGACCGTGACTGGGAGGACGAGGAAGTAAGACTGCTGGATCCAGGTTTTGAAATTAACCATGAAGAACAGTTTGGCGACGCTGTTCGTTACTGAGATTTCACAGGGCCCTGACCCAGCGATGACAAGGCCTAACGGTCCTGCAACCGACGATCCGCTGGCTTGCGTGTTGTCACCAGCATGGAAGGGAGCCCTTCTCTCGTCCTCTACCTCCATGCCCTACACCCCTTTTTTGCTCGCTTCCCACCTGCATTTCGCTCCATGTTCAAAAAGATAAAAATTTAAGAAGGATGGAAGAGTTTTTGACAGTCTCTTATTGAAAGACGGCCAAATCACAGCTATTCTTAAATCCCTCTAATTTTTTACAGCCAACTAGGATTAGAAACTCAATTGTTTCTAGCAAAATACCTGTGAAATGCGGTCTGGTGGAAGAACCGAAAGATAAAACCCAACAGTGTTCTTCCTTCAGTCCCAGGGATTTACAACTGCCCAGTAGGACTAGGAATTGATAGTTTTCAACAAACTATCATACAAGTGCGCTATCTGCGCCAAAATGAGATTCACCGACCCAAATTTAAAATATTCAGAAGTCACACGGATGAGAAATTGCGTTTTTTTGCAGCAATGACAAACAAGAACAGTTGCTAGAAATTTTTTTTTCTGTCGAATTGTCGTAACAACATGGCTTTTGGGAAAAAAAACTAGGGCCGCACCACATGCAATACAGCTATTTAAAAGTTATACGGATAACAAACGGTGTTTTTTGCACCAATTAATATTACCAACAGTAGCTACAAAATTTCTGTATCCAAATTTAAGTAGAAGGTGGCTATTTGAATAAACTGGGGCGAATCAAAGTTCAATACAGCTTTTTTAAAGTTATACGGATAAGAAAAAGGTGGGTTTTGCACCATGAAATACAACGTAGTTACCACAAAAATTTGTATTCAACTTTAAGTAAAAGTGGCTCTTTGAACAAACCTGGGCCTCACCAAAGTGAAATACAGCTATTTAAAAAGTTATACGGACAATAAAAGGTGGGTTTTGCACCTAAAGAAATACACCTGCAATTTCTGGCAAATTATCTGTATCCTAATATTAGTAAAGAGGGTTCTTTGAACAAAAATGGGCTGCGCCAAAGTGAAAAAACACCTATTTAAAAATTGAGACAGATAATAAAAGGTGGGTTTTGCACCCATGAAAAAACACCCGAAAATTATAGCAAATTTCTGTATCCTAATATAAATACAAGATGGGTCTTTGAACAAAAATGGGCTACGCCAAAGTGAAAAAACCTATTTTTAAAATTGAGGGGGATAATAAAAGGTGGGTTGCACCTATGAATACACCTTTCAATTTACTAGCACATTTCTGTATCTAATATAAAAAACAAGATGGGTCTTTGAACAAAAATGGGCTGCGCCAAAGTGAAAAAAACACCCATTTTAAAATTGAGACGGTAATAAAAGGTGGATTTTGCACCAATGAAATACAACAGCAGTTACTAGAAATTTCTGTATCCTAATGTAAGTAAAAGGTGGGTCTTTGAACAAAACTTGGCTGCACAAAATAAGGTACTATTTCATCTCAGGTGCGAGGTGTGCTGGCAAAAAAACTGGTAAAAAAAAAGCCATTTCAATGCAGGTACAAAGCAGAGTCTGGGCTGCACAATATACACTCTCCTTTCAAAAGCCTGCCTGCCTGCCTGTCTGTGTTCGCCCGAACCCCCCCCCCACACCCCTGCGGCTGTACAGCACTAGATGCTTCTTTAAAAAGTCTCTGTCTAACTAGCTAAGAGCTGAAATTCTCTAATCTACCTATGTTCTAATGTTCACAGCTAAAAGAATAGTTGTCTGTGTAAATAAAGAGAACTGTGTCTCTGAGCTGAGCTGTATTGAAAAGAGATCTAGCACACGTCCTGCTCTAATGAGAGACACTGACACAATGATGAAGAACAGGAAATGCTGTTCTATGCAAAACGAGGTCATGTGATTTTTCCAGCCAATGACAACCATACACATCACAGTCATGACGTTGCATACCCAGCTCACCCTGCTCTATGCTCTTAGCTGATTTGCTGGCTGCCAAAATGACAGGAAGTGCCGAAAATGGCGCGATGGTAATAGATTATGCGCAGATTCTCCCCTAAATTATCGCATGATCGGAAATTTTCGATCAACCTAAAAACCGTGCCGATTTCAACTTTGTCGATTATAATCGCTCATCCCTAATTAACACAGCAAAAATGCCCTTATGACGAAGCAACGAAAACAGTCGTGCTGAAGCAGAGTGTGGAAGCGGAAGTGTGAGCTAAGACCTCCAGCCTTCCTCAGTACACAGTCAAGACCTGGTTAGCGCTTGACAAATTTCTGCCTCTAGGAGAGTGCTTGCCCCTCCGTATGAGTGCGGACCAATTGAGCTTCACTTGGAAATGCTAGTGGTTGTTCCAATCAGGTGCCCTTTTTCTTAGCTTTTTTTTCTCGTTTAACTCAACGTATTGGAGGAAATTTTCTTTGTTCTTTGTTCTATGTTCGTGCTCCATACTCCATGTCCTCTGAATAACCTACATCTGTTCAAGTTTTGTTCCTTCTGGTCAATTAGGGAATTTTTGGTCCTATTTTGTCATGAAATTTTTTTAGTATTTTAATTCTAAAAAACACTTTTTTTAAAAATTTGGATAAAAATCCCACCAGTCTTTGTTTTTTTTTTTTTTTATTGTATTAAATGGGTTTGTTACTAGGAATTGTAGCTATTTTAAAAGATCTTGAAAAAAAACAAGTCTTTTTTGCAATTTGTGCCCTTTTTCGTGCCTCCCTTTTCCCTTTTTTTGACAGCCCTGCCCCATAAAATTAAAAAAACATGACCCTTTGGCCCTTTGAAATTGTGAAAAACTTGTTTTTAGAAACCACTTTTTTTTAAAAAATAGAACCTTTTTTAAAACTGTATTTCCCCAAAACTGCCCCCAAAATTCAAAACATGCCCTTTGGCCCCTTTGACTTTTGTGGGAAAAATGTTGTTAGAGAACGCTTTTTTTAAATTAGGACCCTTGTTGCTGTTTTTCACAGCCTTCCCCCAAAAAAATTTCAAAAATGCCCCTTTGGCCATTTTTGGACAATTGTGAAACGATGTTGTTAGAAACCAAACTTTTTAAAATGGCCCTGTAGTCCTCTTTTAACAGCAACATATCCAAAAAATTTAAAAAAATGACTTCCAGCCCTTTTTAAAAATTTTTAAAGGGAGAAAAATGTCACTTGAAGTACATTTCTTTTCCAAAGGTTTTTGTTATGTGGTCTCCAGCCCATGACCCAAAACCATTGATTTGCAAAAATTTTTAAGAAAAAGCGAGTAAAAGGGAATACGGTGATTTCATGAAAACCGTGTAAATTTGGTGTCTTTTAAATTTTCCCCTCACCGAAAAAACCCAACCAAAATGCCCTTTTTGGGGAACGGGGAATAAAAATTGCGTGGAAATGATATTTTTAAATTTTTTTATTTTTTTTTTTTAAGAGGATATTTCTTTTGGAAGAGGAAAGTGGAAATTGACCGGCAAAAAATCAGTGACCTCGGCAACTGGGGCCAAAAACATCAGGATCCCGTGATTTATCTTTATGAAAATCAAAGATCCACATTTTCGGGGGAAAGCCAGATGCGTTTGTTGTAATGACTCCTCCTTGGCGAAGGTCCGCTCGTATGCGCTGGCTGCTGGGGGGACAACACCTATGGGGGTGGAAGCAAGCTCGGGCCTTTCATCCATTTTGGATTCCCCGAAGTTGTTTTGGGGCCCAAAAAATATCCAAAAAAATCGGTGTTGGACGCGTTGTCGTGCCCGTCTTAAGTGGTCTCTGTGTGTTGGTTTGTGCCCTGCATTTCATGCGTTGGGAGGGGGGTAAATAAGGGTTGCCAGAGGCACCATTTGGCTTTTCACAATGCCTGTGTACGGTCCTTGGGATTACTGTGTAAAGTTTCTGACGTTGTTCCCCCCGTGAAGTTGAAGGGTGAAGCGCGCAACAGTGTCTCCAGTTGATTAATTCACCGGTCTCCAAATTTTGCCCTTTTTCTTTCTATTTTGGGGGGGGTGGGAAAGGGAAAATGCTGGTTTCGCTTTGTACCAGGGGTCAAGGAGGGTGGCCCCCCAGTAACTGTTTTTATTTTGATGGCCCTTTAAAGTGAGGATTATGTTGGAGGAAAAAGGAGCATTTAAACACTCATGTGAGAGATGGCTCATAGATTTCCAAAGCCTTGGGGTCAAGGGAGCAACTAGCAAACGATCTTCCTCATCTTCCTCCCTCCGCACTTAAATCGTGCACTCTTTTTCCAAGGCAGGGAATCGTTAAACGTCGTTGTCCCAGGAATAACTTATTCTTCCTCCTATGCTTCCTCGCCTCAAGCTTCAACAAAGCCCTGACTTTCTCAGATGCTGTACCCTGAGAGCTGAGGGCGCACCTTGCCACCAGTCCTGGACTCCGCACCACTGCCTAATGGATGACCGAAGAATGTTTGTGAAACATGTGGGCCTTCTGGATTCGACGGAGAGAAAGGCTTGTGTCCGCATCTGTGTTCAGTCTTCTGCTCCGTCGTGGTGGAACCTGCCTGTTTCAGAGTGTTCCAAACGATCGTTTGATGTCCAGAACTAGATCACCACAAACTGGCAAGGATGGTGCAGAGCTCTTTCATCTGCCTCCTACTCTCGGTGCTCAACACCCCGAGGTCCGAATCTGATTGCTTGGCTGGCCACTGTGTCACTTAGTTACTGCGTAATGGCATGGTGCTGCATGCCACAATAGTGAGCTGTGGTGGGTGGAATTCCAAGCGTGTTGCACGTCAACAATGAGACGGTTGACGGGGGTGAAAGAGTTGACGCTGTAAATGCAAGCCAGCCGAGATGAAAGCAGGGTGTCTGCGAATGGTGGAAGTGTGAGCTCATGACCTCGGCTTTTTCCACAGCTGGCGTCCAGCCCGGGAGGCGTTTAGATATTTCTTGATTAAGAGGTTCAGATGTGTGCAGGCACGAGGAAAGAGACCTGTGATCCAGCCTACAATCTTAAGGGCGGCAGCAGATTTCAGACCGTTATCGCACACCACCTTGCCTGGCACAAAGGTTTCTTGTCACCAAGCCGTGCTCTGTCTCGTTGCGAAGAGCTGTCACATCTCCTGACCTGTGTTGTTGTTGGGGTGGGCTCTCCAAGAACAGATTTAATTTCAACACGGTCTGGTTTATTGGCACGTGATGCCACCCAGAGGACCATTGGGGAAAGAACCCTGTACCATCCTGCTGTTTTGAAGAGCTGTGCGGCCGAACCTGAGAGACCACGTCACCACCAGAGACATCCACCCAGCCTCACCCAGTGAGCTGTCACAGTGATATAGCGGCCTAGTCCGTGCTTTCTAGTCCCATGTATCGGTGGTTCAGATGGACTTTGCCGGTTACCTATTTTAGATGGCCGTGGCTGGCCAGGGCAGGGACGGCTTTTCTGGAAGGGAAAGAAATGCCTGTCGGGCATCTGGTATTGGGGGCAGGCAAGGGAATCATCTAGTGTCACCAGACGGAAGGCGAACATTTCCAAGGCCAAAATACCTGCAATGCGACATTTCAGCTTTTGGGACTTTGGGATGGTTTGGGTTAAAGTGTTTCTTTGCTCCCAAACCCTGGTAGGACAGAAGGCTGGCTGTAGACTTGCCACTGTATGCATGCAGGTCAAAACTGGTAGAATGGAGGAAGGGGTGGGCTGTATCTTGGTGGTGCTTGGTGGTACTGGTCGACGGTTGGGGCTGAAGCAGAGGCTGATCCTTGCTCATGACGCTGAGAGACATGGGCAGCTTGAGGACACGCTTGGTGGTGGCGGGGAGGAGGAAGAGGCGGAGATAAGAGGGTGTGACAGTGATTGGAAGCCGGGATCGGTTGTGGCTTCTTTTTTTGCAAAGTGTTCCCTCCATTTCAACATCATGCATTGATGGTATGTGACGGGTTGTTGGTGGTGGTTAAACACCTTAGATTCTTCCTCTACTGATGGTTTATGGCTAAGCCGGCATATGTCATCGCGGGATGAATCAGAGGCTTGACTCGAAAATGGCCCAGGCTTGACGAGGCCCTGGACCTTTTCTCGATTGGCGAAGAATAAGAAACGAGGAGCGGTGTTTTCGCTGATCTTGGCTGGCGGAATAATTCAGCGGACTTGTGCGACCGCTCTCCCTTTTTGAGGCGAGACCCGTACTGGGCACTACCCCATTCATCTTCCTCCTCGTTCAGTGTTGAAGCACTAGCAAGCAAATTCCTACTGAAAAGAACCATGGTGGAGCCGCCAATGTCGTCATAATCATCATCAACACAGGTGACTTGCTTCGTCTTGACATACGGCATTCCTGGAGCTGCAGGCTCTAAGCAACAGGCACTTGCAAGGCTGTTGCCGACCGCCCTGGATTTTTGCCCGATGTTGAACGGCTGCCTTCTCCTCCTACTGATGGCATCAGCGATCTTGGGAGGTCAGAACAGACAAATCATACTCTATGGCTCTTAATCTTTTGAAATGCCATCTGAACCCAGCCACATATTGGGACATCAATGAGGTCTTCAGGGAATATGGATTAATCCACAGTGGTGGGTGCACTAGTTCGACATTTGGGCTGCTTCACTTCATGTTGGACGGGGATGCTGACGATGTTGATTATGACATTTGGTGGCCGTTTGACTGGGCGGACAAGGAGTAAGACTTGGACCTGCCCCGCACCCCCCCCCCTTCCCATCCCCCCATCCCCCCCCCCCCCCCCCTTCCCCCCCCACCCCCCGCTCCCCCCTGTTACCCCCCCCCTTCCCCGCCCCCCCCGGCCCCCCCCCCCCCTTCCTCCCCCCCCCCCCCCCCGTTCCCCCCCACACCCCCCCCCCCGCCCACGTTCCACCTCTCCCCTCCCCCCCCCCCGCCCCATGCCCCACCCCCCTCCCCCCCCCCCCCCCCCCCCCCCCCCCTCCCCCCCCCCCCCCCCCGACTCCCCCTCCCCGCACTCTCCCCCCCCCCCCCCCCCCCCCCTCCCCCCGCCCCACCCCCCCCCCCCCCCCCCACCCCCCCCCCCCCTCCCCCCCCCCCCCTGCCCCCCCCCCCGCCTCCCCCCCCCCCCCCCCCCCCCCCCCCCCCCCACACCCCCCCCCCCCCCCTACCCCCCCCCCCCCCCCCTCCCCCCCTCCCCCCCCCACCCCCCGCCCCACCTCCCCCCCCCCCCCCCCACCTGGGTCCCCATCGCCCCACCCCCCCCCCCCCCCTGCCCTCACCCCCCCCCGCCCCCCCCCCCTCTCGCTTCCCCCCCCTGCCCCAGCCTCGTGCCCCCCCCCGGCCCCCCCCCCCACGAACCCCCCCCCCGGCCCCCCCCCCCCCCGTCCCCCCTCCCCCCTCCTCCCTCCCCCGCCCTCCCCCCCCTCCCCGCCCCACCCCCCCCCTCCCCCCCCCCCCGGACCCCGCCCCCCCCCCCCCCCCCCTTGCTCCCCCCCCCACCCCCCCACCCCCCTACCCCCCCCCCCCCCCCCCCCCTCCTCCACCCCCGCCCCCCCCCCTCCCTGCCCCCCCCCCCCCCCCCCCCCCCCCCACCCCCCCTCCCCCTCCCCCCCCCCCCCCCCCCGCCCCCCCCCCCCCCCCCCTGCCCCCCCCCCACCTCCACCCCCCTCCCCCCCCCCCACCCCCGGCTCAACCCCCCCCCCCCCCCCCCCCCTGCCCCCCGGCCCTCTGCCCCCCCCATCTGCCATCCCCCCCCCCCACCACCCCCCCCCCCGTTGGACCCCCCCCCCCTTCTCCCCACCCCCCCCCCTCCACCCCCCCCCCCCGCCCCCACCCCCCCCCCCCCCCCCCCTCCCGCCCCCGCCCCACCCCACACCCCCCCCTCCGCCCCCCCCCCCCCCCCTTCTACCCCCCACTGCCCGCCCCCCTCCCCCACCCCCCCCCATTCCCCCACCCCCCCCCCCCCCCCCCCCCCCCTCCCTCCCCCCCCCCCTCCCCCCTCCCTCCACCCATCCCCCCCCCCCTCCCTCCCCCCCCCCCCCCCTCCCCCCCCCCCCCCCCCCCCCACCCTCCCCCCCTCCCCCCCCCCCCCCCCCCCCCCGCCTCCCCCCACCCCCCCCCCCCCCCACCCCCCCCCCCCCCCCCGCCCCCCCCCCCCCCCCCCCCCCCCCCCCCCCCCCCTCCCCGCCGCCCCCCCCCCCCCCTCCCCCCCACCCCCCCCTCCTCCTCCCGCCTCCCCCTCCCCCCCCCCCCCCCCCCCCTCCCCCCCCCCCCCCCTACCCCCCCCCCCCCCCCCCCCCCCCCCCCCCCCTCCCCCCCACCTCCCCCCACCCCCACCCCCCCCACCCCTGACCCCCCCCCCCCCCCCCTACCCCCCCCCCCCCTCCCTGTTGTCTCCCCCCCCCCTCACTCCCCCGCCCCCCCCCCCCCCCCTCCCCCCATCCCCCCCACCCCCTCTCCCCCCCCCCCCCTCCCCCCCCCCTTGGGTGCGCCTGACCACCCCCCCCCTCCCCCCCCCCCCCTGCCCCCCCCCCCCCTCCCCCCCCCCCCCCCCCACCTCTCTCCCTCACCCCCCCCCCGCCCCCTCCCCCACCCCCCCCCCCCCCCCACCCCCCCCCCACCCCCCCCCCCCCCCCACCCCACCCCTCCCCCCCCCCCTCCCCGCTTCTGGGGTAGGAGGGATAGGGGGGCGGGAGGGGATGACAGGTTGCATTAACCTCTGAAGACAGATTGGTGACGCTGTTCGTTACTGGAGATTCATAGGGCACCGACCCAGCGGATGACAGGCCTGACGGTCCTACAACCGACGTTCCGCTGGCTTGCCGTGTTGTCGCAGCACTGGATGGAGCACCTTCTCTCGTAACCTTACCTCCATGCCTATACCTCTCTTTGCTCGCTTACCACCTGCATTCGCTCCATGTTCAGAAAGATTAAAAATTTAAAAAGGTATGGAAGAGTTTTGACAGTCTCTTATTGAAAGACTGTAAAATCCACAGCTATTCTTAAATCACTCTAATTTCCAACAGCAATAGGATTAGAAACAGAATTGTTTCTATCAAATATCTGTGAAAATGCGGTCTGGTGGAAGAACCGTATCAACAAATCACAGTGTTTCTTCCTTCAGTCCCTGAGATTTACAACTGCCCCAGTCTGACTTGCAAATTGATAGTTTTCAACAAACTATCGTACAAATGCCAATTAGTGCCAAACTGAGAACGCACTGAGTGAAATAGAAGTATTAAAAAGTTATATGGATTAGTATTGCAGCACTTCGCTCTCACTGACCTACAGGTGTAATTTACTTGGAAATATGTATAACACAATATTGTTACAACTGAAACTTGCGCCAAAACAGGACGCACGGACTGCAGTAAGGGAGTATTTTAAATTTTTCATGGATTTATATGGCAGTTTCGCACCACTGTCTACTAGCGTTTAATTTACTAGGAAAATTGTAGAACACGATATGCGTACAACTGAAACTCTTTGCCGCCAACTGTGTCGCCATGACCTGCAATAGAGTATTTAATTTTTATATGATAATATTGCAGGGCCTTCGCACCCCTCTGACTACAAGCGTATATTTATCTAGGAAATTTGTAGAACACAATATTCGTAGAACTGGACTCTTTGCGCCAAACTGAGATGCATGGACTTCAGTAAAACTTTTTAAAAGTTATAGGGATAAGTTTTTGATAACATTGACACGCAGTGATTGCAATAGAACTAAAAACACTGGGACAATTTCAACTGCTAGCAGAGGTCTGATGGCCAAAAAAGTGGTAGAAAACTATTCTTTTTCAATTGAAAAATTCACAGAACATCTGAAGCTGTAAAATATTCTTCTTTTCAAATGCCTCGTCCTACTTGCCGCCCACCCTCCCCACCACCACCAACCACCACACTGATTGAAATAGAACTGATAACAGAGGAAAACAATTTCATATGCTAGCTGAGGTCTGCTGGCCTAAAAGTGGTAGAAAGAAAACTAATTATTTTTCAATTGAAAATCACAGTACAGTAACACACTGAGCTGCAAAATATCTCCTCGTTTTCACAATGCCTCTCCTGCTGCCGCCCACCCCCCCCCCCCCCCCCCCTCTTCTCCACAGCCCCTTGCTACACACACCAGATCAGATATGCCTTAAAACTTTCTTCTATCTAAAATAAGAAGTGGCAATTCTCTAATCTAACTCTTATTTCTAAGTGTCGGTGTTTAGTTTCTTGTATTAGAAAGTGACTATCAGAGCTGTTAGAACCAGACTATATTGGTTTAAGCGCAGATAGGACACGTCTGCTGTCTAGAGCATAGACAGATATGAGCTCAAACAGGAATTGCAGCAGCAGCATAGATTATAAACGAGGTCATGTGAATTTTGCAGCCAATGGAGAATCCATACACCACAATAGTCGGTGCGGTGACATCCCTCAATTATTTTACTATGTTTGCCTTAGGCAAACTTAAACACTATCGGTCTCTATCTATTAAACTCTAAAAACGTAACTTTTATTTTATCTAACTCTTAACCTCTATAACAATATTTAAAAACCTGATCTCTATCCTCTACTTTTAACCCTTTTTGCTTCTGAAAGAGGGAATAATCTCCCTTCTATCATCATGGTCTGTGGTAACCCCCACCTATTAAAAGGAGAGCCTTATATCTATAGCAAAGTACTAGCTTCAGTAAGGATCCAAGCCAACTACTTGGGCAGTCGTCCCTAATCTCATAGACACAGAATCAAATAAAGCCCCCCTGATGTGTCACGTCTGCAGAAGGTGACTCTTGTAGACAGAGTGAGAGATACAATTTAAAACGTCACTTCCTGACCTCGCCGACATGTTTGCCAGCTAACCTGGCTTTTCAAGGGCTTAGGGTACGAGATCACATTGTTTGTCTGAGCTCACTTCCTTTTTATATCATGTTAGGTAAACACCCCGATACAGGTGTCACCAATTAGCTATCAGAGAATCCACATAAAACCCACTCCCCTTTCCGCGCGTGCACACTCATAACATGTTCATGCTGTAGCTGACACCATGCTCTCAGGTAGCCAATCAACCTTCAGTCAAATTTGCCATCTCCATAACGGCTTGCGCCCCCATCTTACCGTACTGCCCGTGCCAATGCACTGCACCAACCAACACTCAGCCCTGACTGATGATGGGCTTGATCTCACTTCTCTCAATATTATTTGCAACTGCGTGCCTCACACTAGGAATGAAATACTAAGCAGACTAGTATCTCATTACACCAGCACACTGCCATCTTTGACAATTCCCTTAAGCCCCTTCTCTTCAGATATCTAATATGCATATTCATCTTGATCTTGAAATATGTTGGATGAAAATAAGCAGATTCAGACAACGATATTTCGGTAAAAATACGGCTACTTAGTTTGTTACTTTTATCTAGTTGGCATCCACCTTCACAAAAAAAGGGGATTCCCATAGGCCATTTTCTTAGGGCTCGTTTAAATTGTTCTTACTTTGAGGATTTCATTGAATAATTTATTAAGTTAAATTCTCGTTTTCAGGCAAGGGTAACCCAAAAAAAAAAAATGTTGTGGGAAGGCGCTTTAATGGGCTGTGTGACCAGTGACAGAGGACATTATTAATCAGTAAAAAGAAGAGAGAAAAAACGATTTAATTCGTTTTGTATTGGTACCTTTGACTGATAGAGCTAATGTAAGGAGAAGCTATACGTAGATGACATTGGCAATTCTGAAGACAGATCCAGTGTATTTCTCTGAGGTGATTTCTAAAACCTTGTGTCACTTATAGAAGAGGAAGCAATCTTAGGGATTGAATTTGTACATAGTCATTTTGAGGGAGATGGCAAAAAAAAACTTGGTTGCAGTCTCCCGGTGGTAGGCTCATATCCCTGTCGGCCATGTTCATTCTGTCCATTATATGGAAAAACTATGGATTTGTTAATCCCATTGATAAGAGAAGATTTGAGATAAGACAATTCATCAATTGTAAACCAGAGGGGTGGTTTATGGGGCTATGTGTACCTGCCCCAAGATTATGTGGGAAAAAAAAACCATTGCAGGATGTTTCGTCGTCGGATCTCAGAAACATCTGAGTACTATTAAACTAGAGGTGACCTCCCCCTAGCAAGACACATTTTTGGAAGTACATATGGCGAAATGAGGTGCTAAAATTTTGGGTATATGTGTGAATAAAAGCTAGAGGAATGGGAAAGAAAGGGCGATTTGGATGTTAGTTTTGTTGCAGGAAGAGGCAAGATGGATACACAGAATAAATTACATTGAAACCTAGGAGGCCTAAACGAGGGCTTTTCAATTTTTGGCATTTATGTGATCTTGCTGATTTCCTTTATTATAATTTTTTGAAGAAACATGTATATGTGATTAATATCGGTTCTAAGTGGATTTCGCACATATTGAATATATAAACTATGGAAGCATCTGAGTTCATATGTGTTTTTCTGTTTTTTTTTCCCTTCCATCTTCCTCGCGCCCCTTCCCCCTCCCCCTTCCTCTCACCCTTTTGCCTCTTCGTTTTGCTCATTGTCCCTGGGTCCTGTATTGCTGACGTATTCATCACGTGTGGCCACGTTTTCTAATTTAACAAATTTGGTGCATGTATAGTGCTTTTGCAAGGGACTATGCTTGTATGTTCTACTTGTATGTAGATATTTTGTTCCTGCTTACGAGCGCCCTGTGGTTAGTACGAGGCGGATGCAGCTGGATGCGGTGGCATTTGGGATTACTGGAGTTCTTACATGCTACCTTTGTGAGGTGGGGGATGAATGGGTAGCTGGGAAGCCGTAGGTGAGAATTCTTCATTGGGGAACGTGTGAGGTCTGGACTGTTGGTTGGAGGGGAGTCGAGCCTGTAGGGCAGTCTGGGGGGTGGGGGGGGGGGGGTGGGGGGGGGTGGAAGGGGGGGGGGGGGGGAGAGGGGCGCTTCGCTGGGTTGATGTGGGGTGGGGAATGAGGTTGGAGGGGTGGGGGGGGGGGGTGTATATGGGTCAGTGCGGGGGGGAGGGCGGGGTGTGGTGGGGCCGTGGTGGTGAAGAGAGGGGAGGAGTGGGGGTAGGAATGGTATGGTGGGGGGGGGTTAGTAGGGGGGTTGGGTGGGGGGTGGAGGGGGACGGGGGAGGGGGGGTGAAGGAGGTTGGGGGTGGGGTGGGGTTTGGGGGGGGGGGGAGTTAGTGGGGGGGCGTGGGCGGGGGGGGAGGGGGGGGGGGGTGGGGAGGGAGGTTGGCGCGGGTGGGTTCGGGAAGGGGGGTGGGGGTGGGAATGTGGGTTGGGGTGGGTGGGGTAGGGGGGGGAGGGGGTAGGTGGTATGGGGGGGTCGGGGCGGAGGGAGGTGGGGGGTGGGGGGGGTAGATGGGGGGGTACAAGGTTGGTGGGTGCGATGGAGTGGTGCGGGGGAGGGGGGAGGGGCGGGGGGCGGGGGGGGGGGGGGGGGCGTGGGAGGTAGGGGGCGCAGGGGGGGGCGTGGTGGAAGAGGGTAGAGAGGGTGGGGAGGCGGAGTAGGGGGGTGGGTGGTTAAGCGGTGGTGTGGGGCGGGGGGGAGATGGTGTGGGGGGAAGGGGTGGGGGGTTGGGGGGAGGCGGGGGGAGGTTGGCATGGATGGGGTGGGCTATGGGGAGTATCTGGTGGTTGGGAGGGGGGGGGAGTTATCAACAATCGTGTGAGCGGGACGGGGGTGAGGTGGCTGGGAGGGGGGGGGGGAGTGGACGGAGAGGTGGCGGTCGCGAGGTGGGGTTGGTTGGGTGGTGGGGAAGGTGGGGGGGCGGGGGGCGATGGGGGTGATGTGGAGGGGTCGGGGTAGAGAGTGGGGGAGGGGGGGGGTTGTGGAGGGCGGGGGGGGGGCGGTAGAGGTGTGGGGGGGGGTGAGGATGCGAGGTCGGGGGTGTGGGGTGGGGAAGGGGGGGTGGGGCAGGCTGGGGTGGAGGGTGTGGGGGGAGGGGGTGGGTTAGTGGGGGAGCGGTGGGGGGGGGTGGGCGGTGGGGGGTGTGAGGGGGGGTGGGTGGGGGGGGGAGGGGGTGTTAGAAGGCGGGGGGGGGGTGTGAGAGAAGGGGTTGGAAGGGGTTGGGGGGGTGAGGTGGGGGCGGTAGAGCTGAGGGGGGGGGGGGTGGGGGGGGGGGGGGACATGGTGAGGGAAGTGTGTTGGGTGGTGGGGGGGGTGTGGTGGGTGAGGAGGGGTGTGGGGGGGAGGGGTGGGTGGGGGAGGGATGGGGGGTAGGCGGGGAGGGGGGGGGGGGGCTTCGGGGAGGAGGGTGGTGGGGGGGGTGGTTTGGGCTGGGGGGGATGGCCGGGGGGTATGTGGTGTGAGGCTGGAGGGTAGTGGTGGGTAGTGGGGGGGGGTATGGAGGGAGGGGGTTGGGTTTGGGGGGGGGTTGGGGGGGGGGAGTGCGGTGAAGGGGGGGGGAGGTGCCGGGGGCGGGGGGGGGGTGGGGGTGTCGGTTGGGGGGGTGGGGGCTGGTTGGGGGGAGTTGGGGGATGCAGGAGTGGGTGAGGGGGGCGGGGGGTGGGGGGTGTTGGGGGGTGGGGGGGGGGGGGGGGGGTGGGGGGGGCGGTGGGGGATAGGGGGGGCGTGGTAGTGTGGCTGGGGGGTAGGATGCAAGGGGCGGGGGTGGGGGGGGGGTGTGGCCACCGGGGGTCTGGGGCAGGGCGGCGGGAAGGGCGAGTTGGGCGCGCGTGGGTTTGGGCGGGTTCGGTCGGGGTTGGGGGGATTGGGGGGGGGGGGGGGGGGTGATTGTGTGTGGGGGGCTAGGGAGGTGGGGAGAGGGAGTATGTGTGACGCGAGTTGGGGGTGGGGGTGGAGTTGGGGGGTGGGGGGGGGGGGTGGGGGGGAGTCGTGAGATGTGGTGTGGTAGGCGGGGAGGAGTGGGGGGTGGGGTAGGGTGGTTGTGTCGTGGGGGAGGGTTATGGGTGGGAGCCCAGTATGGTATGAGGGGGTGGGAGGTGTGGCGTGGTGGGCTGGCGGAGAGGGGGTGGAGGGGGTGTGATGGGGGGGAGGGTGTGGGGGGGGAGCGCGAGCAGGTGGGTGGTGTGTGGAGGAGGGGCGGGGGGCTTGTGTCGAGGGAGGTTAGCGTTGTGAGATGTGGGTTGGGGGATGGGGGGGGGGGAGGGCGTGCAGGGGGGGGGGGGAGCGGGGGGGGGGGGGGGAGAGGCGTGGGTGGGGGGAAGTGGGTTGGGAGCGGGCAGGGGGGCAGGATGGAGGAGGTGGAGGGGACGGGTAGGTGGAGGGCGGGGGGGGGGGGGGGGTGGTGGGTGTGGTGTGGGGGGGGGGGGGTTAGGGGGTGGGGGGTGGGGGGGGTTGGCGTGTTGAGGGTGGGGCGGTAGGCGCCATTATGGGATGGGGGGGGAGGAGTCGAGGGTGGGGAGCGTAGGGAATTGGGGGCGATGGGGGGGGTTCATTGTGGGTTGCGGGGAGGGCGGGGTTGGCGGTGGGGGGGGGGGGGGTGGTGGGTAGGTTGGGGGGCTCGGGCTATGATGGTGGATTGGTGGTGAGTGGAGGGGGTGGGGGGGGGGGGGGGGGGGGATGGTTGGTGGGAGGGGGGGGGGGGTCGTTGGGGGGGGGGAGAGGGGGGGCCTGGGGACGGGGGGGTGGGTGGGGGGGGTGGGGGTGGTAGGAGATGCGGGAGGGGGGGTGGGGGTGGCTGTGATATGGGGTGGGTGGGGAGGGTGTGGGGGGGGGAGTGGGGGGGGGGGGGGTGGTGGGGTTGGGGGGAGTGGGGTATGGGGTAGGGTTGGGGGGTAGGGGGATGTGTGTGGTGGGGGTGGGTTTTGGTGGGGGGGGGGGCGGGGGGAGGGGGGGGGGGTGGGAGGGTTGTGGGGAAGGCATGGTGCGGGGATGCGCGGGGGGGTAGAGGGGAGGGGGTTTGGGTGGCGTGGTGGGGGAGGGGCGAGGGGAGGGAGTGGTGTGGGGGGGGGGGGGGTTGGCGCGGGCGACGGAGAGAAGGGGTGGGATGGGGAGAGTGGTGGGAGGGGTGGGGTGGGGTGGGTCATGTGTAGAGGCGAGGTTGAGTGAGAGGGGGGCGTAAGGGAAGGAGCGGGGGGTGGGACGTGGGGGGGGCGGTGGGGGGGGGGGCAGGTTAGGGAGTTGTTGGGCGTGGGGGGAGGGGGGTGGGGGCGGGGTGGATCGGGGGAGGTGAGGGGAGGAGGGGGAGGTGGGGGGGGGGTGGGGTGGATGGGTGGAGGGGGGTGGGGGCTTTGGGGGGGGGGGGGTGTGGGTGCGGTCGGGTGGAAGGGGGGGGGGGGTTGGGTTGAGGGGTGGTCGGGGGCGGGCGGGATTAATCAGGGGGGGAGTGGGGGTACTGACGGGGAGTTAGGGGGCGGGTGGAGTGAGGGGGGAGGGGGAGGGGGTGGGGGAGGTGGAGGGGGGGGGGAGAGTGTTGGGGCGGGGGGGGGGGGGTAGGGTTGGGATGTATGGGGGCGGGGTGTATGGGATGGGTGATCTGTGTGTGGAAGTTGGGGGAGGTGGGGGGGTGGCGACGATTGTGGAGTGGTGTGGGGGGGTGCGGGGTGGGTTGCGCGAGGGAGGGGGAGGGGAGGGGGTGGTTGGAGGGCGGTGGGTGAGATGGGAAGGGAGTGGTGTGGGGGGTGTGGGTGGAGGGTGGGTGGGGGGGGCGGGGGTTTGGAGGGAGGGAGGGGGAGGAGTGGGGGGGTGTGGAGGGTGGGATGGGGGGGGGGGTGGGAGGGGGGGGGGTGGGGTGTGGGAGGTTGGGGGGGGTGGGTAGGGGGGTGTCTGGTCGGTGGGGAGTGGGGGGGTGGTGGCAAGGGGGACTGGGTCAATGGAAGGGGGGGGGGGGGGGCTGGTATGGATGAGGATGGGCGGGGGGTGGCGGGGGGGGCTGGAGGGGTGTTGGCATGTGTCGGGTGGGGGGGGGGGGTGGGTGGGGGGGCAGAGGGGGGGGTTGGGAGGAGGGGGGATGTGGGGGTGGGTCGGGGGGGAGTCGGGGGGGGGGTAGTAGGTTGTTGTGGTGGGCTGGGGGGGGTGGGCGGGGGGGGGCGTGGGGGGGGGCGGTTGGGGGGGGTGGGGGGAGGCGGGGGGAGGAGACGCGGGGGGGGGGGAAGGGGTGTGCGGGTGTGTGTGCGGGGGGTGAGGTGGGGGCGGTACGGGGGGTGGTGGGGGGAGTTTCGGGGTGTGGGCCTTGGGGGGCGGGGTGTTGGTGGGGGGGTGTCGGGGGGGTGGTAGAGGGGGTGGCTTTCTTGTGTTTTGTTTCTTTGTTTTGGTTGTTTTTGTTTTTGTTTGTTGTTGTGTGTGTTTTTTTTGTTTTTTTGTGTGATCTTTTGTGCTATTATTAAAATGAGTATGAATATTTATCCATGTTGAAAGAGAAGTAGATTATGAATATAGTCTTGAGACAAACATTGCAGCTGGAATCATGTATTTAAATGAGGTTCTGCTGCTCTATTGGAGATGAATTTGCATATTACATACATAGGAGAAGAGCTTTATGGGAAGATAATATGACAGTGGTCTATTGTACAGTGGGAGTTTATCATTTCCCAATGAATATGCTATTAGATTATTGAAGAGAAGGGGCTGATGGGAATTGACAAGATGGCAGGTGTGCTGTGTAATGGTGATACCTAGTCTGCTTGTTCTTTCTAGTGAGGCACGCAGTTGCAAATAATATGAGAGTTGTGAGATGGAAGCCCATCCACGGTCAGGGCTGGGTGTTTGTTGGTGCAGGGGCATTGGCGACGGGCAGTACGGGTTAGATGGGGCGGCAAGCCTGTTATGGAGATGGCAAATTTGACTGAAGGTTGGTTGCTCATGAGAGCATGGTGGCAGCTTCAGCAGGACACTTGTTAGTGTGGGCACGCGCGGAAAGGGGGAGTTGGGTTTTTTTGTGGATTCTCTGATAGCTTAATTGGTGAAGCACCTGTATGGGGTGTTTACTAACTTTGATATAAAAGGAGTGAGCTCAGACCACATGTGATCTGGACCTCTAAGCTTGATAAAGCCTGGTTTGTGGCGTAACATGTCGGCGAGGTCAGGATGACGTTTTAAATTGTGATCTCTAACCTCCTGGTCTTCAAGTGCACCTGCTGCAGACGGTTCACTAGGGGGGCCTTATTTGTTCTGTGTCTATGTAGGATTAGGGACGAATGCCATGTAGTTGGCTTGGGTACTACTGAAGCCTTGTACTTTTGCTATAGATATAGGCTCTCTGTTAATAGGTGGGGGTTCCACCTGATTGATGATAGAAGCGGAGTTTTTCCCTCTTTCAGAAGCAAAAAGGGTTAAATGATGAGGGATAGAGATCAGGTTTTAAATAGTGTGTATATGAGGTTAAGAGTTAAGATTAATAAAAGTTACGTTTTAGTGTTTAATAGATAGAGAACTGATAGAGTTTTAAAGTTTGCCTATGGCAATATAGTAAATATAGTGATCAAAAGTCACTATTAGGGTCTCATGCGTAGATTCCCAATTTTTGGAGATTTTGTTGTACATCCTCTCACTCCCCTCTATCCTCAGAGTGATTGGATGGCTGTCAAAATGCTGAAAATGGTCGTGAAGTCGTCGATAGTAATTGATTGATCTGATAAGATAGTCATCTAAATATTATCGCGTGGTGCGGACGTGATTGGAAATTTCTGATCAGCCTAAAAATTGTGCCGATTTCAACTTTTGTCGATAATATCGCTCATCCCTATTGACATGTTATCTGTATTTTTCAAGTTTGTAGGATTAAAGCGATATCAAATGTATAGAGGTTCTGTGGTGTTTTAGTACTTTTAAAAAATAAAAGCATTCTCTATTTTATAAATTCGTGCTGCATTTTTTGTGGGCTTAAAGGAGTTGTCTCCCCACAGGGTTTCAAAGAATGCATGAAAGAAATTCTCTGTCACTTCCTGGTTCATACTAATTTGCATAAGTCCATGCTTGCTAAGCTAAAGTTGTTGCTTTTCTGATGCTAATTAGATTAGATTAGCTTCATCAAATACTCAAGGACTTCATATCTGATCCCCAAACAAAAGCCTAATTACAGAGCTGTTTACTTGAGATAAATCAAGCTTTTTACTGTTGGCAGCACAGGACACTGACTGACACTGCTGACCTGTGTGATGACTCACTCTCTGTTATCTCATTGAACAAACAGCCCCAGGAGATTTGTTTACAGGTCAGTTACTGAGGGAACTGAAATAGCCAGGGAGGTAATAAATTCACTTGTATCTCTTTAGGGAAAACAGAGGAACAATGCAATATATTTGGAAAATGTCTTTATTTTGTGTTCCCTACAATTTGAAAGCTATTCTTTGTAGCGAGACAACCCCTTTAAGTGTTGTCAGTTTTTTATTGGTACCAATAATTTTATCACAATACATGTGAGTTTTTGATTACTTTTTATCTCAATTTTTGGTTAAACACAATGAACAAACAAATTAAATTTTGGCATTGGAAATTATTTCTTCTTGTACACCGTTCACCGTATGGGATAAAGGTTGTTATATTTTAATAGATCAAACTTTTCCAGTTACAGCAATATCAATTATTTGTACTCTAGAGTACTTGAACACTAGGGGGTGCAACCGCTTGTATATATATTTCAGAATGGTGTACCAAGATGGTGCCACTATTACTTACGGCTTGATACAGGACATAAAAGGAGCAGTAACATGGCAGGTACAAAAGCTTTGTTGCAGCAGTGTCAATTGGGAGAAGAAACCATAATCACCACCATCCATCATTCATTTAGACACCGCAGCCAAGATCACCACAGCGTTTAAGTGGTTAAGTAGCAGGGATCGGAGGCAACTACAAATCCAACTGATAGCGGTGGGTGTCAGCTTTGCCATAATGTACCTAATATACCATGGAGCGCTAAGGGATTAAGATTTATGGGACTGTAGCCAACTTTCCCGGATGTAGCTGCAAGAGAAAAATTGATGACAAATTGAAGAGACTGACAATATGAATGGTAACCAAAGAGCCCAGAACAAGATCCAAAAAGATTACCATTAAACTCCAAAGTCAAGGTACCTCAGTGTCAGATCTTACCATCGATCACGGTCTTTGACAAAATGGACTTAAAGGAAGACAACCGAGGAGGAAACAAATCATAAAAAAGCAAAAAAGGAATTTTCCATTTCTGGGAGAATGTCTTATGGACAGGTGAGACAAATCTGGTGCTTTTTGGCAAGTCATATCAGCTCTATGTTCACAGACATAAAAATGAAGGCTACAAAGAAAATAACACTGAGGAAACATGTAGGAGGGTAGAGCTTCTTCCTGCGCATCTGCCACACTCCATGCACCACACGTCCTGCTCCGGCCTTGATCATGCGATATCACTTTGAACCCTTTTTCCTCCTTGCCTCTGCCCCCCAAACACCTACTTCTGCTTGCAGCCTCCCAACCACGTGTCCCCTCAAGTGTCCCCACCGAATAAACAACACTCAAATAACCCATTCGCAAACAAGAATATCACATCCACCTCTCGAAAGAGAAATACAATGGGGCTGAGACCCTTGGAGTGAATTGCATTTCTGGCGAAATTTCGATCCCTTTCTCCATTAATCTCAGCCATCATACCCGGCTTGAGGGCACCAAAAACTGCCTACTGTGGCTACTACCAATTAAATCTGGCTCACAGGGGCTCTGCAGAGCCTCACCTTTGCCATGCCAGACTATAGTGTAAATTAACACTGGAGAGCTATAACCAAATCTGACTCCGCCCCCACATACTTCACTTTCACCAAGTCCAAAGGACCCCACATCGCCACGGCAAACATCCATGACTTCTCATCAATGCACTGCTTCCCACCGCCCCAAAGCTCTCTCTATTCCCTCCTGGATTCTCAGGGTCCACAAGTCCAACCCCACATCGTTGAGGTGCACTCCATCATCTCTCCGGAAATTCCCCTCCCCAGTTCTAAATCCTGGTGACGGACAAAGACGCAGCCATTGCTTGCAACAAAAGCTGCAGTAGCCCAATTCAACTTAACTCTTGCTCTATCTAGTCGCTCCACTGACACTACATACCACCAATATACCACCACTTCTTGGGACTATATCAGACCATACTGTGATCAATCCCGGGAATAAAGACCACAAATGCAACAGATCAAAATGAATGTTCCTGATAAGCTCGCAAAGTGGCCGAGACCCCAGATCGTTACCCCCACATGTAAAACAAAAATGTCCGAGGGCCATCCCAACTCGCAAAATGGTTGAACTCAGGCAACACATTCCTTCATAGACGACCTCTCATGCCGAGCCATCATATTAGAGCCAGATCACGGACCACACCCTGCTGCCTTCTATTCATCTACACATCAGCACGCACTGCAACCCAATGCACAAAGGAGTGCCCAAAAATCCATACAAGGCATTGACCATGCACTGGGAAGACAAAAAATGTAAGGGGAAGGGAAAAAAAATGTAACAAATAGAACAAAAAAAACAACACACACTATCTTAGACAAATCCAGAAACACATGCGAACCCGATCCCCCAAATACCTAGTGCCACCTACCCTAAACCATCATACCCTCATTTGCCAAGTGTGGGCGAATATACCTCGGTAGCCACCCAATCCTAAAAAATTATGCGCAACCTGGGTCGGGTCCAGACCCAGTCCACTTAACCAGGCCCTAAGCATCCTATCCAATTCTACAGCAAGCTTCTCAAGCAGGTTAAAGTCAATCGAACGCCGACTATCTTACTGCTTGACCCCCATACTAAAACCTTTCAACGCTAGTGCTACCATAAAATCCTTTGTACAGTCCCTTTGTACAGAAGCCAAGCCTGCTACAAAATGGTTTGTCCTAGACACTGACCAACCTTCATTAGTCACATGGCCCAGGAAACAAAACAACGCTGCCACCCTGTCCCCATCTAACACCACGCACCTTCCTCCCCACCCCCCCCCCAACCACTGGTCCCACAAGGACCAAGCAGTCTAGTAGACCATCCAGGTACAGTCTGTTAAGTATGCCCTAAACAACCTGCATGCTGAAATGAGACCACTGTCCATAGTGGATGGAGGCATTCCACTCCATACTCCGCAGTGCCCGGGGTAAGTTCTCGAAAACGATCCCACTGTGAACAAGACAAAGCATCAATAACAACATTCTGCACCCCCGGAATGTGTTCCGCTACCACCCACAAATTCAAATCCAGACATCGTAAAACTAACTCACATAACAACTGAATAACCAGAGAAGAGGACGCAGACACATAATTAAAGGCCTTCTGCACTAACTCTATTTCCACTAAATCTACCGGCCAATGGCCCACACAACAGTACCCTTGGCAATAAGCCCCATAACCACTACTCCCAGTTGTGTCTGTATGATCGTCAATCTTGGCACTCAAAACTGAATCCTCCAAGATGATAGAATGGCCGTTATAGCAATCCAGAAATTCCGTCGATACCCTCAAGTCCAACTTCAGCTCGCCAGTCAACTGAAGGTAATGATGTGAGGCCCTCACATTGGATGCCGCCGACGCCAACCTTCTACAAAAAAAACTCTACCAATTGTAAAAATGCAACGCGCGAAATTCAATTTCCCTAGCAAAGATTGCAAGTCCACAACAAAATTTTCCTTAAGGAAATGACCCTATACACCTCCCCCTTAAGAGCAACCAGCTTTGCCAATGGCACTCCATAGGCTTGGAATCTATGCAAATCCCCAGGAAATTGATACACATGGCTGGGCCCTCCGTTTTATCTGGCGCCAAAGGAACCCTAAACTTATCCACCACCCACTGCACAGATGGCAACAGAAAAGCACATAGACAGGGAGCAGACATGCTTAAAGCGGCTCCTGCCCCAAACCGGCATTGAATCTCATAGAACTGCCAGCAAACACCCATTTTTGACCCCGCCTGAAAACCGGACCCAGATTTCCCTATGGTCCCTGAATGGCCGGTGCCCCTGGTCCCCCCTTGAAAAGGATGCCCATACCGTGTCAGAGCCAAAACCTTGAACCAAAGCCCAATGTCCTTATGATTCCACTTAATACTTGACCGAATCACCTTCTGCTGCCGGAAATGCTCATGCTAGCTCAGCCATGCTTGACCTCCGGTAACCTGCATCTCTCCTATTGCATGCAAATAACAGAACAACACAGAAATTCTGAAAAGCCTTTTTCCCAATCACATTAGCTAAAATGGCAAAAGCCTGTAACCAATTAGGGAACATTTATGGGATAGGCCGTAATTTCTGGCTCTTCTCCCCCTTCTTTCTATTCTTTTTTTTCCCCTTTTCCAAATTACACTTTTCCAATGGAAGCGGCGAGAAAATCTTGTGCTAAATTTTTTCTCTAAGCTTTTTTTTGAGGTGAACCCCCAAAGGCCTCTCATGTAAACTCCTCCCTTCACATGATATTCTAAAATCACACTCTCACCTTGGTCTTTTTCTGTCTGAACAGACATCATAACCCCAGTCTCCCTCAGTTGAATGACAGGACCCAGTGCCTCCTGAACCCTTGGCATCACTCCCACTTCTGAACCAGGGTGATTCCATGCCGTCACTGGCTACGATGACCTGTCAGGCCCCTCCCTCTGCTGAAGGTGCACCAACAAATCCGGAAAACTAAGGCCAACTGGGAACCTCACTCTCTACCGCCACCCCGGAACCTACCAAACTAGAAAAAACTGGCACCTGACCCGCTAATCCCGCCGCAGACAAAAAAGCTGATGATCAAGGACAATACACAGACATAATCACCTGACTGCACAGGCACTGTGTTCCCACCAGCCATACTAGTGAATACCTTTAGACTGGCACTGGATGCTCAAACATCATCCTCAGCCTCACCAGAAGGAGCCAGGCAGATGCCCCAGTCCGACCGTATGGACCCTGCCAGAGTGTCACATGGCAGCGCCACTGGAGATGTCGACCTTGAAGCCCTTAAGGTAGAAGCTCCTGGGCCTGCACTTTGTCGCCCACCACCAAAACCGTGACTGGACCTGCGGAGCACCAATGAGGGCTCAAGTGCATGGGAGGAGACCACTCACCTCAGATGTCTAGCAGGTTCCCCGACTGAAACCTCCCCAGGGCAGCCTGCTGTCTCAGAAAATCATGGCTGTCTGGAACTCCAGCAGGCAGGCCTTGTGGGCATTGCCCGACCGTGGTTCTTG
>JAODAL010036285.1:0-41880 GCA_025379985.1 Phyllomedusa bahiana
ACTAGGCTTTGTTTGCACAAACTTTAACAAAAAGTCAGAGAGATACTTTACAGCAGCTTTTATGCACAAAAAGGGGTCTTAATACTGTTTCTGTCCCTTTGACTTCAAAAGGAACAAATTTTCTATCCCTGCTGTGGGGCCAAAGGAAAAAATTCACTCCCGCAGGGGGGAGGGGGGGGTGAGAGCTGTTAAATCTCCTCTTTGTGACGGTGGAATTTTGGTTAAACTATTCACACTGGTGTCTCCTTTTAATTTCCCCCGCTTGTGTTAAAAATTAACCAAATACTGAGAATCTTTATCATAAAGGGGGGAAGGGGCAACTGTTATTAGGGTTTTTTGTGGCCAAAAAAAGGGAAAAATGCAGGATTAAGAATTTTTAAAAAAATATTTAAAGTGATATGGAAAAAATTTAAAAAAAAAATTAAAACCCCAAAAATCTTAAAAAAATTTTTTTTAAACATAAAAACGAGTTAAACAAAAAGTCATTTTTTATGAAACAATTTCCCCTTTTAATTTTATTTAAACCCCAAACAGAAAAATTTTTGTTTTAAATTTTAAAATGTAATGAGTTGATATGTAGAAAAGAGTATGAAACTGTTCAGCCATTTTCAAACTGTGGGTCTTTGGTCTGACCAGAGAAAATGATTCTAAGGGGTCACCCTCCACAATTACAGAACATGCATGTCCAATTTCACCTTGTGATCTTTTTTTGTAATGAGTGTGGTGCTTTGGATTTAGGTCAAAGTCAAATTCGACCTGAATCTTTAGAGTGAGTGCTTTGATTTGAGCTGGCCATCAAAAAATCAACTGTAACCCTAATACTAAATTGGGGGTTAAGGTTTTTTTAAATAAATTTTTAATTTTAACTGACTATTTTTCCCGGGACTTTCGATTTGGAAAAACACTTTTTATCTGACACTTTTGACCCACATTGAGTTACCTATGTGATGTTGGACCAGAAGTGACGTCAGATGGAAGTGATGTTGGAATGACGGCACTGTTGGACCAGAATCGCTGAATAACCTAGTAAAAATACCTAACTCCAATTTATATTTAAATTTAAAGGATTAAGGGGGTTTCATTGGGGTGAAAAAGAATTTAGTTCAGTACATTTCCCGAAAACCCAATTTTTTTTTTTAAAAATTTTTAAAATCATTGGGCAAAAACAAAAAATTTCAGAAATGAACAACTTATTTATAAAACATTGCTTGCACAGGACATTCGGTATGGTCAGTACAATCTTATAAATTCATCATTTTGGGTTTGGGAAAACTCATTTCCCCTAAGTGCCAGAAAAGGGGCCCCAAAATTTCCCTTTTTCCCAACTGGAAAAAAAGAGAGTGTATTTTTGGGCCCTTTTCCCTATAAAACCAAACTACCCCACTGTGGGGGGCTCTAAATAAACCGGGGTACAAGCTGCGGGGACCTTTTTATTTCCCTACTATCTACAAAAAGTTCTCTATATATCTAACTGCCTACCGGGGGAAACCCTAATACCCCGGCTTTCCTACTGCATGGTTTTTTATATACATCCCTACTGGGAAAGGGTCTTACCGCAAACCCACTAAAGGGCCCATATACCAACTACCTAATTTTGGGGGATTTCCGAACAAAAAAACAATTTGAGCCAAAAACTCCCCAACCCCCAACGGAAGAAAAAGCAAGGGTTTTCTTTTTAGAAAGGGACCATCCCCCAGTAAAACATAGGTTGAAACCAACAAAACCCCAAAATTTTTTAAAAAAAATGTCCACTTTATCCTGAATCCAAAAAAAAAGGGTATATCAAAAAGTAGGGCACAAAGGGGACAACCAAGCAACCCATTGGGGACTCATAAACCTCCCCAACCCCCAAAAGGGGCCCTAAACCCCACAATTTTCTAGAATGGGGCCCCATTACATAGCGCCTACGAGGGGGCCCCATATATCAAAGGTTTCTTTGGGGGGCTCAATATACCTAGCTACTTACTGTGGGGAACTATTTACATAGCTGTCCCACTAAAAGGGGCCCACTTATTTTTTCTAAATTTGGGTTTTGTACCTTAAACCCATTCAAACTAAAGGGGGGCCCACTTACCTACTCTTTTAAAATGGGTGGGCCCCATAAAAGGTCTTAAGGGAAAAAAAAATTGTTTTTTAGGTACTTTTTGCGGTGTAACTGGGAGACTATGGGGTGGGAATATAAAAAAGAGGGTGGTACAAAAAGGGAAAGATATAGACAAAATTTTAGGATCTAAAATTTTTTGTGTGGTACGTTTTTTCAAGGGAAAGTTTTATTTTCTGGGAAGAAGTCCCTCAAAGGGCGGTCTGGAAACCCATGGAGAAAAAAAAAAGGAAAGTGAATAACTTTCCCGTCAATTTCAAGAATTTTTAGGGGTATCACTTTTGGTTTTAAAATACAAAAGTAATCACTTATTTAAATCTGCAGAGTGGGCCCGAAAACAACTGGTATTTACCACTATATGGTTACTGTATGGCGGTAATATTGGTCTTAGTGTAATCACTTAATTGTGTGCAGAGCCTTGTACCCTGGTATCTACCACTATATGGTCTCTATATAGCGGCGATATTGGTTTTAGTGTAATGATTTATATTCTGTAACAGCATGATAGTATTATTCAGTCACTTTATGGTAGTGATATGTAGTCATCATGTGGCAATTATTGGTAATATTGGTCTTGGTATATTGATTTTGGCAGTAACAGCACAGTGGTTGTACTCACTATATGATAGTGATATTTGGTGGTATCATTTGGTCTTTTATATTGTTATTTGTGATATTGGTCTTAGTATACTGGTTTGGTCAGTAACATAATGATGGTATTAGTCACTATGTAGTAGTGACGTGGTAAAAATGTGGCAGCATTTTTTGGCCCTTTTATACGTGCTCACCAACAGAATAAAAATAACATCAATTAAACTAAATGGTGTAATCTCCAACAAAAACAAAACCCAAAAACAATGACAAATTGTATTTTTTTTCTTGTTCACCTCACAAAGTTTTTTTTTTTGGGGGGGGACAGGGGACCCATATTCTTTAGGCATGGCAAGCTGTCTTATAGAAGGGGCACTATAACTTGAGGTTTAATACATGTGCAGATTAGTACAGGTGTTTAACATGCAGTAAGTGGTGTGACATACTAGTGCTTGTATTTCCAAAGCAGCAGCTGTGTATAGGCAACTGCTGTGGAACTACAAGCATCAGCATTCCAGATCACATGTTAAATGCATCCAAACAATATGGGAATGAAAGTCCTCCCATTGGGCACCCCAGACTCATATAAACAAGGTGTGTGATACCACTAGAACGGGATGTAAAATCTACTGAACACAGACAACATAACTAAAGTGAAGAGTGTTAACTCACTATCCAAAACAAAAGAAAATTGGGACAAGCGTTATACTGAAAAAAATTTGCCTGTTCCAATTTACATACATCAAGAACAAACTCGTGTATTGCCCACCACTTCCAATTATATTTTTGCCAAATGTGCAGTCATTGCCTAACATGGAAGATGAGCTACAGGCCTGTGTTACGTTTCAATAGAAATGTTCCGGACTGCTGTATGTTCTGTATTATAAACTTGTTTGCATGTGGATATTTCACTGTGTGATATTCAGTGTTCGGTAGTATTTAAAATACAAGTAATTAAAATGGTATTTAAAATACTTGTCAGTTATTTGTATTTTGTAATCAAAATACTTTTTTTATTCAGTATTTTGTATTTGTAATTAAAATACTTTTAGGAAGTATTTTAAGTATTTTAATTACTTTCTAAATTCAAAACAAATGTTGTAATTTAAATAACCTGCCTCACCACACTAAAAAAAAAAACCAACAGCGTGAGTCACGTCATCACTCTCGTTTCTCGTATCTCGTGCGAGGTGCGATGAGAGGAGGGAAAATTCCAGCGCGTTTCAGCAACACAAGTCCGCCTTGTAGTGAAGCGTGATTTATTTTTAGTTTTTAATCATCCCGATCGCGTAATCCATTCCGTAAAATTGCCGTATATACTCGAGTGTAAGCCGACCCGGATATAAGCCGAGGCCCCTAATTTTACCACAAAAAACTGGGAAAACGTATTGTCTCAAGTATAAGCCGAGGGGGGGAAATCCACCATTGCAGATAAAAAGTCTGGTCATGTGCATTACAGCTGAGTAACTCCATGTGCCCCATAGTAAGAGCAGTTAACCCCATCATGTCCCTCACATTAACCCCCTGTGTGCCTCAAATAAGAGTTACTGATATGTGAGAGACATGGAGGTAATAATTAGGTATCTTAATAATTAAGGTCCTTTATTAGTACCCCCATGTGTCTCACATATTAGTAACCCTTATATCGGGAACACAGGGGTTAATATTAGGGACATGATGGGGTTAACTGCTATTAATGTGAAGCACATGGAGTTACTGAAACTAAATTAATATCCCCAAATGCCTGACATTAATAGGCATAGTAACTAAAGGAAGGTACCTGTATGTTTCTCTTTACTGTAGCATCCTCTCCTCCATGTGAGAGACATCTTCTATAGGAGTTGGACACAATGAATCCTGGCCACTGACATATCTGCAGGGTAGATGCTAATCCTAGTGGGCTAAAGGACCTCTGATCCATCTTTTGTTTTTATTAAATTTTTTGTTTAAATTTTTCAAGTATTTTAGTATTTGGAAAATACTTTTGAAGTAGTATTTAGTATTTGCATTTAAAATACTTCGGGATTAAAGTATTTAGTATTTGTATTTAAAATACTTCAGTCATAAGTATTTTGTATTTAAAATACTTTCCCAAAGTATTTTCCCGAACACTGGTGATATTACATGTATAATTTGTTCAATAGAGACCATTTGAATGAGCTAGTGGGGACAAGTAAGGACAGAGGGATATGCATGCTGGTGAACAACAGATGCTCTAGTGATGTGGCGGTATTGTCCAAAGTCTGCAGTTTGGATGTGGAACATTTAACCATCAAATGCCATCCATTATATGTGATGAGAGAGTTTGCTTTGGTCACAATTATAATTGTCTACACCTACAGCCTGCTGAAGGCAGTTTTCTTCCATGGGTGCTTAAGGCTATGTCTACATGGCAGTGGGCAAAGCACAAACCTGAAAAACAAATCCACTGTCTGTCAAAATCTGCTGAAAAAACTTCCGTTGTTTTGCGTGTTTTGCTTTTCGGCATGTTTTTTGTGCGTTTTTTTGTGCTTTTTTTTGCAGAAATACACAGCATTAGATTTTCTGTCTATTTCTGCAAAAAAATGCACCTAAAAATGTCTGCCGCTTTACATAGACTCCAATAGTAAATTTTCTGCTCTGCTCAGTCATTTTTTGCAACATGTTTCAAAAAACGACCAGCAAATAAAACGAGCAGAAAAAAGACGTTCATTGGAGACAACAGAACATTTTCACTATGCAAGTCTATGGGACTTCTTTTCACTCATTTTTTCAGTGTTTTTAGAAAACAAAAAAAGTGAAAAAACGGACGTTTCTGCGTGCAGTGGAGACATAGGCAGCAGAACCAACAACTGTGGCAAAAACCTTAGCTCGTTATTATACCCCTATAGCAGTGATCACTAACCAGAGGTGGCTTTCCATGGGAGCCCTTATTTATGACCATACTTAATGGTATCGTACAATATTGCATTCATGATATTGCAGGCATATTTTATGCCCAGAAAAATGTGACATTTGTGGTATAACACTAGAATGTGAAATATTTATCTGCAGATTGAAATTCCATGACTTTGTGTTTCTGAAAGTACAACATATTCAAAAGAGAGGGAGCATGTCCAAGAGTTCAAATACAATCCTATCTCTCACCCTATTGAATCCAATAACACCCTAAATAGCCCTTAGTGGGGTAACTGCTCCGACAAGGGCGACCCCACAGATTTAGTTCACTCTAAAAAATCCCAAACTAGCTCTACTAGGAGTCAATCGAAGCAATAATACAAGGGTGCACTAGAAAGAAAAAAACGCATATATATATATAAGGACCCTGAGCATAGTGTAGTCATGTATATCTATATATATCTAAATCTATCTATCTGTATATATCTATATACAGTATATATCTGTGTACAGTATATATCAAAAACAACAACAGGTATTGATGAACATTGGGAAACCAATTCCCCAAGTTAAGATTTTTTATACATGTATGGTCTAAAATAATGATATATAATGAGACTTCCATTAATGTCTACATGTATATCTGATCAAATCGGGATTCATAGTAATATTGAACCTCATACGCGTTTTGTCTCAGGTCAACAGACTCATCAGTGGGGATACCTGGTAAATATACGTGACATGGATGGTGTATCCTCCTGGGAGACCAGGTTGTGGGAGCTGATATGCTGAAGGACTTCAATAAGTGTGGTGGAGCACATCAGCTCCCACAACTTGGTCTCCCAGGGGGATACACCATCCATGCCACATATATTTACGAGATAGATCTGTGGAGTCGCCCTTGTCGGGGCTGTTATTCTGCTAAGGGCCCTTTAGGGTGTTATTGTTTTCAATCGGGTGAGAAATAGGATTGTATTTGAACTCTTCGACGTGCGCCCTCACTTTTGAATATGTTATCCCTATCAGATGAGTTTTTGATATACACATAGATTTTTAATATACCGATTAAAGGTTATATTTTAATAGAGGTTTATTTTTGGATTTAGTTTGGTATTCTTTTTTGGTCTCTATAGGACCATATTTTCTGGTTTTAGTATTGTGGGTGATATAAGCTGAAACCCAGCATGGTGTAACTGTATAAATGGCGGTACCCTTTGTATCGCTTTATCTATATGCAATTTTCATCAGTATTGTTGCATTTTTGCAGTCTCCCCATGTGTTATACTATGGCTTTTTGCATGCTGGTGTGAACTAGTACCTAGGGCATTCGCTCATTTAATAACGGCACCTGTTATCTTTTCCCATGCAGCACAAGGGCCAGAGACGCCTGCTGCTGGGATTCAGTGTTTCTACCAGCCATTGAGCTGTAAGTGCGGCTTTGTAGTTTTTTGGTAATTTATGTCCCATTTTTCTGTGGTTTTGTTTTTTGATAGTGTAGGGACTCGCAAGAAATGAGGAGCCTTGCCGTTGGCTTGCGAGCTTGGTTTTGTTTTGTGCTGGTTTCAGTATAGCAACAAATATTAAGAGGCACCATTGGCTGTGGACTAAGGCAGCAATAAATATCGTAATAGACTGGGTGTTGCAGACAGATTGGCCTATGTTTGAGGATTCTGCTAGCAACATTAGTGATTTTAATTATAGTGTTTTATGTTTTTTTGATGGTTCTGTATGTTGTAGATAATAGATGGACAGTGGATGCTGTTGCCCTATATATACATAAAGTTTTCAGTCATGTGGAAACTGATCAATGTTTTGCACAGGTTTTGTTTGTTGATTTCAGTTCTGCATCTGCATGGTGGTCTTGTATCTGAAAAGCTAATCAGGAGGGCATGGGTATCAGGAATTATGACTGAATGCTAAATTTCCTGACTGGTAGACATTAAGCGGTAAGTGTAGGAAATCTGACATCATCTCGTAAGTCACGTTTTAGGTTGCCACAGGGATACTCTTTGAGCCTTGTATTGTACTCCTTATACACCTCAGATTGTGACATGTGGAATTAGGCTATGTTCACACGGCTGATTTTGGGATGGATATCAGTCCGTATTGCACGCCGTACTGCGCGCAAATACGGCTGGAATACGTCCCAGTCATTACGGTAATCCACAGTTCTCATAGAGAACTATGGATTCCGTCTCCTCTCCCCGCTCGTGAAATACGGCAAGCGGGAAGAAAGTGACATGCATATTATCCCGGCGGGATACGTGCCGTGGTCAATGAAAGCGAGTTGCCGGCCCCCCGCCCCCGTACACACGCCGTAATTGCAGGCGAAATCCATCCTGCAATTGCAGCGTGAATCAGCCGTGTGAACATAGCCTAAGAGAACCATCTTATTGAATTAAGCTGATGATGTTAGACCGATTGGCTTGATTACAGAGGACAATGAGACAGAGTTTCAGTGGTTAAAGTGGTGGTCTAAGGAGCATAATTTGGTCTTAAATGTGGTAATGCAATTAGTATGGGTGAAAATCAGGTAGCGGAAGTAAGGGACATTAAGATCTTGGGGTTCACTATTTCATATGGTATAAAAGGATCTGTGGTAATTAATCTTTTTTTCTGATAATACCTTTGTAAAATGTAATAATTTTCTAACAGTTCTTCAATAGTTCATTAGAAATAAACGTGCGGTTGTGCCTTTAATGCTCTAATCAAGAAGACCCCACAGGACATTCATTTTTAATGAGTATTGAAGAAGTGTGGAAAAGAGGTTTTGCAAAGGTTTGATAAGAGAAAAAATATATAAATTGATCAGTACCTCCAAAAAATATAAAATGTGCAGGTACACACTATCATGGTAACAACACAAATGCAGACACACAAGATACAGCGCACAGCAATTGGCAAGATACAGACAAATACTGAATCTATGAATTATTTTATATTGTATTACTGCTACATCTGATATACATAAAAATCAAAGATTCTTGGTACACGTTGTGATCAAATTATGTGAGCCAAAACACTGTCTTTAGTTCACCAGTTGTCCTTATTTGATTGGTACTACTGACCAATGCAAAGTACTGGGAGCATAATACAAGATCTGATGTTTTGAAAATATTCTGATTCAGTCATCTAGCCATCACAATTTTGACCTTGTCAGACTTGCTTAGATCTTTGCCAGATTCGACCTGGCCAATAGATGAGTATGGAGAACCCCCGATGGGCCTTAAAAATCAACTCTACTGGAGGGCCCCAAGAATCAACTTCACTAGCACCCCAGTACGACACTGATACTTATGCTTGGACAACACAACAACTTTAAGAACTGACTGTTCATTTGCTGTCTTCTACCCCACCCTATGACAGGTGCCGTTTTAACATGATAATCAATGATATTCATTTCACCTGTCAGTGGTTTTAATGTTATGGTTGATCAGAGGACTCATAATATGACTCATAAGAATCATAACAATATTTAGTATCAATATTTAATAGGAAGAGTAGAGAACAAATCTAAATTAATTTCTATGAATTTCTATACTGTATGGATTTATTGCTCTTTGGTGCTTCTTACGTGTCTGTGGTGGAGGTTAAATATCACCAGACAATACATAAATTCAGCCTTTGCCCTTTAAGCCAGGATAGTAGACACCAATTAAATTTAAGGTTAATTCCAGTGACATTTTAGGAAGATGTGAAAACATAGGGGCAATTAGAATGATTGAATTGTAAGAGACAGGTATTTGTTATAATAAAAATCCATCACTTAGTTGACAGTACATGTGGCACAAACACAATGGTGTATATACTGGCTGTAATATTTGTTATCTGTTAGAATTTGGATATGTTATTTCTTCTTGTACCTTACGTACAATGTACCCTAAAATTTTCCACTAGGGCCAGTTGATTTAATGTTTAATGCACTAAACTATGTTTTTAGAGGAGGTGGTAGAGAGGTTTACAGGGGATGTTCCCAATACCAACTTAATTGACAACTCTGAGATGCACCAGTTTAAGGTCCCATTCGTATTTTGATTATGTCTTTTGTTTGTGAAATCCAACGGGATACTATGAAAAATTCATCCTGACAGACACTGCACAGGGTTGTGATGGATTCATAGAGGTTAAAAGGGCAAAAGTACTACAAGTTGGATGAAAAAGTCCAATTTGCATTCGATAAGTAGGGCAAACGGAGTTCAAGTTGGACTATATTTGCCTCATGAATCTCTGTGGCCCATTCACAGCCTGTGCTGTATACGTCAGGAGGATACGTTTTTTGTTACAGCACCTCAAGAGATACCACAGATGAAAGGCATAAACCCCTTCCTGACAGCTGGTCATAATAATAAGGCTCTTCATTTTTTTCCTCTCTGTCTTTCAAGAGCCATAACTTTTTACTTTTTTTTCATTAACATGGACATATGAAGGCTTTCATTTTGTGTGATAAAATGTACTTTCTAATGGTGTCATTCATCGTGCCATAGAATGTACTTGGAAACTGAAAAAAAATTCTAAGTGGGGTAAAATATGAAAAAAGTACTTGCGCCATATTTGCAGGGGCTTTGTGTTTAGGGCATTCAATCTTTAATACAAATAATGTGTTATCTGTATTCTGCAGGTTGATACAATTCCAGTAATATATTAACAAAAAACGGAGTGTGTATTTTAATTATTAAAACATAGCTTTTACTTCCTTATTATAATAAAAATATACAGAGTAAAAAATACATCGCACAGAAAGAGGTGTCCAGCCTCAACAATCACATGTAGTACATTAGGCTTACCGAAAAAGCCCAAGGTGTGCATACAGGAATCTTCTGTCCCTATACTGTCCCTGTTCAATCTAAGCTCACCCTAAGTCATAATAAGTCATAAATCTGGAACACTTTTTCCATATATGTGAGGGTTAGATAGGGGCTAATTTCTAGACAGGGCTAAGGTTCCTGTACGGAGTCGCTGTTTTTGGGGCGGGTAACCTGTTTATAACTTATGGTGAGGTAAAAACACAAAAAATTTTTTATCTCATTACAATTGTCCTGAGGTATAATACCCAATGTGTACATAATCAGATCATCAGGAGTTCTAGGGGTGCAGACATCCGGATGGTCTGGACAGGAGCCTGCTGTTCAGTACTCTTACTCAACCCCCAGGACTGACACTTGAGACAACCCTAGGTCACCATGTTTCCCAGGCCGGAGCAATACACCAACCGTTGCAGCCACTGGTATGTTTTGTCGCTCACGAAATGAGTGTCCTTGTTATAGGCCTCATGAGCGGCCTCCGGTCCCAATGACATGGAAATTACAATCTGGTGTCGGTACTGCAGTTCCGACCATAAGTATATGGTCCAACACAGTAGTCCTTAAGAAATGCTCAGCTTATCCACTGTTCAGTAAACTGTTGTCTCCAGAGCCTGCTGAGCTGCTTCTTCTGACTCGGCGGCAGACTGTGTCCAACCCAACTCTTTTACTTTCCTTCGGCCCGGCAGCCATCTTGGACTGTTTCCAAATCAGTCAACGCTTTCCCCGACACCATCAGCATCCCGGATGCCACCCCACTTGAGTGTGCCACGTCTTGGAACATGGGTAACTGATCAAGGTTAGGCCTTACAGTGTCCTCCAGTTCCTCATTGACACTCTGAGTTGGCAATCCCACTGGGACTGGGGAGAGTGCATTAGTGCTACTGTCCTCCCTTCAAGACCGGAACTTGCCTTATTGATCCTTAAACAGGCTAGCCATCAATCTCTGCTCTAGCTATCCAAGCTTGGCATTCTCTAGATGTGCCAACGGCTTGGTGTCTGTCATGGTGGTTATCTCTGCACTAGTCAGTTTACTCACAATTCTGTCATCCCTGGCCCACACCAGCGACAAAAGTTCCAGCTTAAAGGAACTATAGTTGTCAGGATTATGCTCTGGTTCTTATAAAGTTTGGCTAGCATAGGCAATTACTCTCTCGTAATTTTTTTCTATTCTACTTTTAACTTTATATATGTCTGTAAATGTTGGACTTTTCATGTCAAGATTAATACATTTATATAAAAGATAAAAGGAGTTTGCCAAATGTGATATTGAATTACTCTCTCGTGTCCATCCTGGACCTGGGACAGATCTGCCCCCAGACCACGTAGACTTCCATCAGTGTACAGCAGAAACAGGATATCAAATCGTGCATAAGCCAGAATAGGAGCACTGTTCACCACTTCACAGGTCTCTTGTTGCCATGTTCCCCACTTGATGGGGCAATTTTTTGGGCCCCAAGCTGTGCTTCTCACTGGTTCATGTAATGGGCCAGTCAGATGAGTGAACCGGGGTATAAACCCACAGTAGTATCCAGCCAGCCCCAGGAATACATGTACCTCTAAAAGTGTAGGTTGCCAAGGACACTTCTTTACAGCCTTCACCTTAATGGGGGCAGCTGTACCCCCTCTGAGGTGACCACATGCCCCAAATACTCTATCCTCTGTTGAAATACTTGACATTTTTTGGGTTTAATCTTGAGTCCATGGTCTTGCAGGCACCCTAGGACTTGCCGCAGTTTCTGGAGGTGATCCCTGAAGGAATTTCTGAACATCACCATGTCGTCTAAATATATCAGTACCGACTCAAGTTTGAGGTCTCCCAAACAGTGCTCCATCAGTCGCTGGGGCATTATAGAGGCCAAAAAAAAAAACATCTCATTGAACTCGTAAAGTCCCATGGGTAGAATGAAGGCCAACTTTGCCTTGTATTTTTCCACTACTGTTACTTGTCAGTATCCGCTGACCAGGTCAAGAGTCAAGAAAAACTTGGCACGACTTAGAGCAGATAGCAATTCTTCAATCCATGGAAGCGGGTAGGCATCATGGAAGGTCTGGGCATTCAGTTTCCAGTAGTCCACACATATGCTCCCATGTTTCTTCCATACCAAGAGCAGTGCAGGTGTCACGGTTGGAGGTAGTAGATCCGCTGGACCACCGCAAGCGATGGCGTAAGCGCAGGGAGCAGAATCTTAAGTAGGTCCGGGTTTTCACTGAGCACCTGCAAAGCGGGATGGATGCTGTGGCGGTGTTCTACCAGGTCGCACCCCTGACGTGACTTGCATGCGGAGGCAAGCCAAGGTGAATGCATGGTTACTAAATTGGGTAGGCAGGCTCAGAGTCGGGAGGCCGCATGAGGTCAGGATTGGTGGAATGGTTTCAGTGGTCGTGGACAGGCAGGAAGGTCCGGGCAGAAGCAGGGTTCGTGGTCGAGGACGGAGGCAAGCTGGTTTACGGGTTACACGGTAATCAGCAACAAGGCTTCAGGGAATGCTTTCCTAAAGAGGCAATGGGCCTCAGATTCGGCAGGGTTAACCAGGAAGAGGTTAGCCTTAAAATAAGGGGCAGCAACCGGCAATAGCCAATTACCGGTGTGCTGGCCCTTTAAATTCAACACTGCCGGCGCGCACGCGCCCTAGGGAGTGGGGCCGCGCGCGCCACGGGGCAGAGGCTGCAGCAAGAGCATGCCAGGTAAGTACACTGGGGGGAGGCAGAGGGGGATGAGCGCGTGCCCGCGACGACATGCGGGTCGTGGCGCCGCTGTAGGGGGGCACTCATGCACCTACGACCGGGTGAGGGATTCAGGGCATCCGTGACACCAGGACTTGGGGATCTTTGAATCACCAGTTGGTCAACATGCGGGCCACACCATTTCTTTCACCTCCTGGTTATTCTTGGGCAGGATTTGTCGGTATTGTTCTTGGATTGGGGCAGCATCGCCAGTAGGGATTTCGTACTTGATGGCAGAGGCACAACCAACGTTTTCATGCATGCTTACCAGGCCCAGGTTTTTCCTTGGCCAATTCCCGATTACCGGTTCATGACAGGGTTTTCTTCTGTCAACATCCGATGTCGCAGTTGACATTCACTCTGCTTTAACAATCCTCCTACCACGATGAGACAGCAGATAACTTCTTCTTATTTCCACAAGTTTCAGTCCCCAGTGTACACACCCCAAGCTTACTTCTGAATTAGCAGGAGAGTTACTGGGAGAGAGGAGTACAGTGTGTTTCTCTTGCAGCTTTATTGATCTCTCTCTGACACTCTGACTCACTCTCTCACAGACAGACAGAGCTAACAGACTGGCAGTTTTTTAACTGTCTCTGTAACTATGTTTATAGCCCCTCCCCTGTCAGCTTCCCTGATTGGACATCAGTCAGATCTTTCCCAGGCTGTAGAGTGTGACTGCTGCATAATTACCTGTTTAAGTAAACACTTGACCCTATAACTCATGCCAAAACTTCAGAACAGAAGAATGCAGTGTAACAGTACAGAATCTCAATTTACATCAGATGGGTAGAAAAAAAAAAAAAAACAAAAAAAAAAAAAAAAAACAAAAAAAAAACAAAAAAAAAAAAAAAAAAAAAAAAAAAAAAAAAAAAAAAAAAAAAAAAAAAAAAAAACAAAAAAAAAAAAAAATAAAAGGCTCCCAGTAAGAAAGACAGTAGGGCCAGTCTACTTGCCCACACGATTGCCAAGGTGTCTTAGAAGTTAAAAAGCAGGGACCAGTGCCAGCTCCATTTCTGGTGGGTGCTACTGTTGGATGTCAGCTGTTATTAGCTTTTATGTAGCGGACTTAATGAATAATCCCACTATATAGGCAATTATCAGCACCAGGACATACCCATATGTCCTGTGTCAGTAAGGGCTTAAAGTTTTGACAATTTTTTCTATTTTTTGTTGATACCTAAAACCCAACTTAAAAGTAGCCTTTGACTTACCGTATATACAGCATTTAGTTTTTTACCCCCTATTGTCTTTGTTTTACTTTATAATTCACATTTCTCTTATCATCTCTATTGTTTATTCTCCCTTATCCCATTTGATTATTTGTTACTATAATATATTGTTTATTAATGTTTATTATGTGTATAGACAACATAGCTTTTTTTTTTTTTTTCTGTGTCGGTCCTAGATGTAAATGTGTCCTTTTTCATGTCTCTTTCTAAAGGAAAATCAGGCACATCTAAGGAATAATGAAGTAAAATTTACAGGTGTATTGGCTGAACTGCAAAAGCAGACACATTTAGTACAACAATTTCAGCAATGCTAATGCATAGATAAACTTAGAAATGTATTATCTCAATTTGCATTTCTGCTATATTTAATATATTTACATATTTCAGGTTTTTAGCACATACTTTGAGCAAATTGTGTGAGCTCATCCACTAAGTCATCTGTATGCCTGTCTATGTATCTGTCTTATAACTGTCTATTTATCAATCTAACTCATATTTATCGATCAATGTATCTATTTAAATGAAGGAAAAGTTCAGCATTCCAAACAATGGTTTCCAATAAGGCTCAGACTGGTCACAGGGGAATAGTGGAAATGCCTGGTTGGCCCCTGCACCTGGAGTTTCTTTTAAACTGCCTATACATCCTTGGGAGAGGCAGAAAAGCAGAGAAAAGGAGGCAAAAAGCAAGAGGCAGGATGTAAGAGGCATGTACAGCAGCTGTAGGGTGTGCCCCCAGAATCAACTCCATAGGTGGGCCATGAGAATAAAATTCCACTGCTGAGCCCTAAGCACCCCAGTCTGACACTGTGTCCAACACAAACTCCTTATACCAAGTATAATATACCAAATCCCTCTAATAGGCTCAGCTAGAAATAGCAGAGCTGACATTTCAGTCACAGCTATAGAACTGTCCACAGCCTGAACAGAACATAAAAGCCTGAATCTGGCTGTGAGGAGCAGGCTCTGTTAAACAGCCAGATGAGAAAACCACTTTAAAAGAGTTTTGTCATTAAAAAAATTAGCTTTCAACATGTAGAGAAAAGTAAATGAAGACTATTATCAAATACATTGTTTTTTTTATTTTGCCTTAAGAGAGGTTCTCGTGAGTGCACACAAGTTTCTCTTGGTTACCGACCATATCTCTCTCCTCTCTATTATCTGATTGGATGGAAGCTGCTGTCCATCACTCCCTGCTGTGTGCAATCTCTAGGTAAGGAGCTTTGCTTGTTTAAGATAAGGTCATGTTTTCACTCCTGAGAGCTCTGTAGTTTGTGTACTCAGATTTTACATCTTTGCTGTCATTTTCACTGTAACAGTAATTAGCTAGGAACGCAGAACTGAATATGGCCAATCATGCTTTAGACCCGCCCGCGAGTTGACAGGAAATCGTGTCTGTGAAACTGGCATGTGAGTAAAACCCCTTTAAAGGGGTTGTCTCACTTGTTGATTCAACTTACCTCAGTCTGTTTTCTTGGTTTACTTTTGAATTTCAGGGGGTGTTAACTGGCTTCTAACTAGGCTGCAGTAAAAGCAAGGTCTGTAGCTAATAGCAACCAGTGCTGGGCTGCCTATCAGGAGAGATTCAAATAGGTCTGTAAGCTTATATGGCGACGGCCTGGAGGAGTGATGCAGCCATACTAGAAGGGGATATCTAGGAATAGGTAGGACACTGATAATGAACATATATTGCAAAGTGACTTGTTTCTGCAAGATCTTTAACATAAAATGCAACCCTTGTAGTGAGACAACCCCTTTAAGTCTGACTACTGGCCACAGTCTGGCTTTGCTTTAACCGTGTGTTTTACTTGCTTGTTTACAGATGGATGTGCTGTTCTCTTCTTTTTTGTTCCTGTATTTATCAATTTAGTCTATCTCATATCTACCATTATATATGTATACAGTATATATATATTTATCTCAAATCTATCTCATACATAAATGAAATGGTAATAATGGATATTTATCGGAACAGGACTTGGGTTGTTTTAGGTTTGCTTTATTTTTTTATCTATCTATCTCATATATATCTTCTATCCCTTTCAATGCTTCTTTACAACAAGAGGAAGCGGAAGCACATCGGGCACTCACCTATAGCACATTCTAGCTCTTATTACATAATGGGTACATTTAAGTAATGGATTTTTAAGCACTTTCTCTACCCCATTGTGACAGACATAAGTTATATTTTTTTCTTAGCAGGAATTAAGAGAGTTGAACCTGTTCTAATTCCCATATGCAAGAACACAGCACAACATGATCATGCTTTACATGCTGTTCACAAGGTTGTATAGATAAGAAGCATTTGTGAAAATCTCATACAAAAGAGTAGGGCAAGGATGTGTGCTACCATCTCTAATTGGCTCCAGCCCTCTTCTTCATGCATGGAGTGAACATAAGAAGGCTTCTACAATGCACTTAAACAAGGTCATTAGCTTTCTCTCCCACAATGGAGGCCACCAAGCAATGACTTTGTGCCCCTCTACATTTTATTTCAAACATCATCTATAAAGTAGATTAATGAATACACATTGCAGCACCAAAGAATAAGAAAAACCTAAAACAACCCAATCCCTGACCCAACAAATGCCCATTTATTACCAATACATTTAAGATGAATTATGGCATGGTAGCTTGTTAGTGTTTAGCATTATTACCTTGCAAGGCTGGAGTTCTGGGCTCCAATCTCACCAAGGACAGCATCTGCATGGAGTTTGTATGTTCTCCCACATGGGGAGCTTTCACCAAGTACTTTGGTTTCATTAAACAAACCAAAAACATAGGGCCACATGTATGAACCTGTTTAGGACTAAAACTCACTTTTTTGCCCATAGGTTACTATGGGCAAAATAGTGAGTTTTAGACCTAAACAGTTTCCTACATGTGGCCCATATTGTTAGTTAAATAGACTTCCAAAGAATTTGGCCCTGGTGTGTTTGAGACATTAGGTTTGAAACAAGACAGATGTGAATGGTGACAGCTTGTGTATAGCGATATGCTGGAGCTGTGTAAGCAATGAAAATAATAACAGAAGTGTAAACATCTCTGTATCCTTTCTGCAATTTATACCTATATCCATGGGAAGGATTGCAATTGACCAGGCACAACTCTATCACTTGTGTATCTAATGTGCTCCTGCGTATGTAACAGGGTAATTTATCAATATCTTTCTACTGCAAAACTAAGGCAAAAACTGGTACACAATCACTGGTCTTGAAATCAATCATGAGATTCTCCTTCATTTTAATGGGAAAGATTTTTCTTTGTAAATCTGGTGTGGCTAGGAGACTTTGATAAATAACCCACTAATATCTTTCTTTCTCACTGACTTACACGGAAACGTCTGGACATTTTCTGTTCCTCATACTAATATTCATCAGAGAAAAATGTATTTATCCTAAAAATAGACTTAGGAAATCAGTATGGCCATTATTATTAATAGTAGTAGCAGCAGTATAAGAAGTAGTAATCATAGGTTCATAGATTTAAAGGGTAGTAGTCATGATAGTCACTGAACTTTTTGTATTAACTTAGTACACTATGGTTGATTTCTACATCTACATTCTACATTTCAACTGAGCCAACCATCTCATAAAGGTTATTTTTGCTTCCATTTTATGGCACCTGTATTGTCAGTAACTAATTTACTGTTTAGATAAGTAGATATATAGTTACGGTAGATAGATACATCAAATAGACGTAAAACAGATAGATTTTAGATAGAGAGATTTAATAGAAATACAAAAAGTTCTATAGATACACAAATAATTAAGATTGATAGTTTATCAGGTAGATTGATACGTTTTATACAGAAAGATAGATACAAAAACAATTAGATACATTACTAATTAAAATATAGATTATTAGATACATAGATGAGAGACAGGTAGCAAAAATAGAGACTAATATAATATAGATACAGTAGACAGATATACAGATAATTAAATAGATATGCAAACAACTAAAAAGATAGTGTACTTGGTGACTGGTAACTAGGGCAGCTTGTGTACAAAAGCAGATAAGATATGCTCTTAACTCTGAAGAGCTGCAAAATCAGAACAGCAATGTATCTGGTGATAGTCTTTATTTACCTTTGCCTAAATGTTTAAAGCTAATCATTAAAACTGGAAGTCCCCTTTAAACCCCATTGAGCTTGTTTGGGATGAACTGGATAAAAAAGTAAAAACAAAGCAACCTACGTGTGCAGCACATTTGTGGGAACTTCTCCAATATTGGGAAGAAATTTCTGAACAATATCTGAATGCAATTGTATAAAGAATGCCTCAATTGTGTAAAGCTGGCATATGAGTTAGAGGTGGCTAATTTAAGGAGTCAATAATCTAGATTTGATTTGTTGAAACAAAATTATTGTATTGTTTTTAATTTTAACTTCTTTATTTCTTCTTTTCTTTCATTTCAGAGTTCGTGTGAGACAGTAAACTGTAAATATTGAAAACTGGAAAAGTTTTGACCAATAGTGTAGATACAAAAATAGCAAGAAATATTATTATTAGATAAATATTACAGCAAATAAATAGTATAGATATAAAAATAATTCTAATATAGATTATTAGATAAATAGATTTTATATAGATTGATAGATATTTTTTGATAAACATAGACAGATAAACAGACAGACATACATAAATAAATAAATACATACACTACATACATAGATATGAGATAGACAGCTGTATAGAAAGATAGATATATGCGACAGATATATAGAAAAATAATTCTGTATCTAGATATAAAATGAATTAAAAGTATCATTAGATAAATAGCTAAATGGATAGATGATTGATAGATAGATAAATAAATGGATGGATAGATAGATAGATAGATCTATTTTTCCATAACAAGTCATGTCATGGTAGTTAGGGGACACTGTTCACATTAGAGGCCCTATGATTTTTGAGCTGTTTCCTATCACAACATAAAAAAAACTACTTGCTTTTTGTTGGATTTCATTCTTTGCAGTTAAAGCAAGAATTTTAAAAAGTCTATTTTTTCCTGAATGTCGCTTTTCTGTCCTTAACTGACTCGCATGAAGTGATTTCAATGTGTGAATATACTTTTCTCCAGATCTGTCATTTGCTGTTATACTTTCTCTGCACATTTCGGTATTTTATATTCTCATGTAACAATCTATAATGATTCCTCCCTGTGCCTGGCAATGTTTTACACTTTTCCAATGAAGATAAATGTACTTTTCATCCCAAGCCTTTCTACTGTGTTTAATGCTGCTCTTTCTTTGTCGCTTTATATTCACCACTAAACTAAAACCTACGCCCTGGTTCATGTTTGCAAGAAAGGAACGTTTCATGAGCAGTTCATGGCAGCCCTTTCAGTGGACTGTTCATTAGTTTGTTACTATTCAAAAGACAGAGGGAGCCTATTCCAGAGCATGACTTTGATCATCTTAGACACCGTACAGTCAAGTCACATGAAACAGATGCCATGGAATATATGTTATCATGTACATGAGAGGCAATAGTTAAATCAGAGTAAGTGAATGTAACCATAGTAACTGAGAGTCCTGTGCATGCTCTGGGCGACCGTCTTGCTGTCCCTATGAATTGTCTGCCGGGTGGAAGAAAGCAGGTAGAAGGCAGTCACTTGCTACTTGGAGTTCAGATGTTGCATGTCAACCAAGAATAAGATGATCTACTAGCACTTTCCTAATTAGGATCCATAGAACCATTATTTATTCCACCCTTTATGCAGCTGTGATACCAGCCAAGAGATGTAAGTAATTCAGTGTGAAATAAAATCCTCTCCGAGATGCAGAATCCTGAAGATGAGAAGTGTAGTATTGTTAATAACAACAGCAAGCTGTAACATGAGCGCTGCTTACACCTGGGGTATGCCATCCGCCTGGCTTAGCTTGCAGCAAAGGTTACATTGTGCATGCAAATATTGAAATTTCACATTGCTTCTGTTCCCACTGTTTCTTATATTATCATCTCTGATAGTTTGTCGAAACACCAGTACATCTCTCCCGGCTGTGGCATAATAGGTTATTCTAATAAAGAGCTTCATAAATAAAACATGATATTAATGTGGGCAAATATTAAATATATGCCTACATACGACTGTTGCATAATCTCATTTTTATAAACAGGATGACAGCTCGTTCTTTCTTCCAGTGATAAGTGACTGCAATGCTCTGGAATGGACTAGTTACAATGTGAATATCTTAGTTATTCCAATAGAAAAACTTATTGTCATTCTTTTTGTTATTATAATATGTTATTATTATATTCGTATTATTGTATCTTTTGTTATTTTCAGCGATTTCAATAGAAGCTTGTTATCATTTGATAGAAAATTCTGCACCGGTTTTTTGCTGCAAAACTAAAATTTTATGGGTATTTAGCTATTTTTAAAGGGATTTTACCAACCAAACTTTTTATGGCATATTTATAAACTATGGATCTCATCTTTGGGACCCACACCACTGGCAATCGGACTGTACCTTGTGCAGCCCCTTTTTGTTCTTAGAATTTGATACGGGGGGCCCTTGTTTAGCTACTTATAGAAAAAATGGAGATATGTCCAACGCAACCTATCCCGTTCTGAGCTGAAGCTTCTGGGGCCTGTGCACACAATAAGTGCGGGTCACAGAGGTGGAAGCCACATCTACCAGACTTTGACTTCCAACCAATATGCCATCAATTTTTTTTAGTGGGAAAAACCCCTTTTAAAAAAAAATCCTTTTAGGCCTTTTCCCAAATTGTCAAGGGTTGTTATCAGGCTTCTTTGTAGATTCTGTTAAAATGGCAGACAAAATAGCGATATTTTATCTATTCAAAAGATGACACCCATAGTAAACACATTGTTCCTGTTAGATATGTCACACGTTCATCTCGGGGTTTACGACGTATTTAGTCCGCAAATACGTCCATGAAATACGTTATCAATACTGTCACAAGTGTGACACATAATCGAGTCGTAAATACATCCCCATCTTTAACTTTATGGATTACATTGCAAAAACGCCTAAATAAGTGACATGGACTTAATTTTACATCGTATTACGACTATTTACGCCCGTAAATACGATCAGCGAAAATACGTCTCTGTGCAATGATCGAGTCGTATTTTTACATTGAAATCAATGCAACTTGTTCATTATGTTGAAACATATTCGGACTGATTGCGGACGTAAATACGTCTGAATACGTCCGAAATAGCCATGTGAACATAGCCTTATAGTCAATGGCATCTCAGGCGCTGGTTTGGTCCCATGTGCAAATGGCTATTATTTAAGGTTTCCGTGTACTATGGTGGAAGCAGAAATCACAAGACATTGATCCAGGTCCAAAAACAAAATCCAAAGGAAAACAACGGGTTCCAACGATGGATAATCTTTAAACCAATTGTACTTATAGAAGGCACAATGGGAGGGTACAGACAGGTTAAGCACAGGGCTTATTCCCTGTCTGTACACCTCCTTTTAATGCATCATACAATTAAACTTGTCTATTAAAGATTATCCATCGCTGAACCCGTGTTATCCTTTTGATTTTGTCTTTAGGGCCGTGGCTGGCGTCTGGATCCGTAGCGAAGGAGAGCAAGCAGTGCTGGACTCTCATTCTAACTATATCCGTACACGACTTGCGAGTGAGCGAAAACACCATTAACTTTACTTTGCGTACAGTAAGAACAACACTCTAAATCCCATTGTCACTTCCAATCTCAGCCAGAGGAAATAATAATTGGACTTTTTGGTACATGACCAGTAATTATCTACGGTAATTACTGTAGGTAAATGTAAAAGTTGCCATACACAATAAATAAGGGATACATAGGGGGAATTCATTAAGATTGACATTTCGTATGCTGTTCTTAAATAAAAAAATTAACCCGTATATGCCTTTCCTGTTGCTGCTGTGCCAGCAACACAGGAACTCCCTGACGATCCCTCCCCTGACATCTTGTCTATGGCTTACTTGACTATGTGCAAAATCAATGCTGAGACCAGTGATTGGCTTAGGGCCACATGAGTAATGAACAGAACATCATCAGTGGGCGCCCTCCGCCAGCACTGAAACCACAGTGACAAGAGAGGTAAGGAACAATTCTTTATTCTATAGCAGAGGGGGCCGGAAAGCAACCTATTAAAAGTAGTGGAAAATCCGTTTTCAAGATAACGCTTGAGTAAGATTTGCCATATGTATTAAAAGGTGCAGACTCCATATTAAGTTTGGGACATCTTTTGGCTATCTATGCATCAAAAAGAAAATCTATGTCAGCCATTTACTGACTTAGATTTGTCCTGTAATTTATGCCAATTTTTAGCATAAATTAACTTAAAATCTGTGGAGCCCGCAGGAGGACATGATCCCTCTTGTTAAATCTTGTTAATTTTTACTGTCACTTTTAAAAAGTGGCAAGAGAAGAGCAAAGTAGCAAAAAGTCGCATATTTAGAGCAAGTGTGACTAAGGGCTGAATTTGCCATTTTTTTACAATAGAAAATAACAATTTATATACTCTGGAGGACAAAGCAGCTAATACTTTTTAAAGTTGCTTAGAAGTTTCATTAAGTAGCGAAACACAAATAGCTAGGAAATTAGCTGATTGTAGTAATTTTCAAGAGATTTTGTACTGCAATGCATTTCTATGTACAGTATTTATTTAGTAGAGATGTCAGATTAAAGGAGTTGTCTCATTACAAGCTTTCAGCCTGCTTCAAAGGCAAAGGAGCAAAGGATTTTTGAATTCAGGGGCGTGCTTCTTGTCTGCCTCTTCTCCTCCCTCTTCCCCCCTCCCCTCAGCACACAGAAAGCTCTCCTCTGTAACTTCTATACAGCAGGGGGAGTGGCGAGGGGGTTTGCTGCCAGGGTTAACCCTGTGTGTGCCTGCCTAGGTCTGCTGCAGGCTCTTGCTGCTCCTCTCCACAGTCAGAAGACAGGAGAGGGCTGATCTATGGGTGTGGAGAGGTCTGTGAAGCTGTGATTGCTAATAGCAGAGCAGGGGGATGTAAGTGTTCCTATACCCCCTGCTTAGCATACAAATCTCCACATCTCCAGCAACAAACAAATCCTGTCAGAACAGACACAAGGCAGCTTTGAAGTGTTACTATAATCACAATGTGTCACTAATATAGAAGAGCATGAAGCATTCACAAGCCTCCCTGATCTGTTCTATTAGAATAGTCACAGCTCCACAGACACATCATGATTATAGTAACACACAGGGTCACTGCTGTCAGCCTCACCTCTGCTCTCCTCAATCTGTGTAGAGAGCAGGAGGGAGCAGGCACACACAGGGTTAATCCACACAGACACAGAACCCAGAGCCCTCCCCCTCCCTTCCCTACAGAAGCATACTGTGATAGAGGGGCTCTGTGCTCTGACCTGTATTCTGAAGGTGATGAGTCATCAGACCTGACAGCCAGTGAGATAAAGATCAACAGGTCCTCTGCTATAGAGATTTGAGAAGCTGATCTACTACTACTAACAGGGATAACTCAAAATCAGTAGGACATTTGTAATGAACATATATTGCAAAGCTGCTTGTTTTTTAAAGATCTTTTAATCAAAACCCAATCATTATAGCGAGACAACCCCTTTAAGTACAATGGGATTACAGAAGAAATGATTCTGAGGGGCTAAATTTCCATATATAATATAAATATATAATATTATATAAAAATATAATATATATATATATATATATATATATATATATATATATATATATATATATATAAATATAATCTATTCTGCCTCCAACTTTAATTGCATTGTAATTTTGTTCATTAAACACACAGTGTGCTCAGAAGCTTCAATAGGTTTTTGTGAATCAAGCCAAAAGAAGTAGGGAAATACTGGCAAGTGATTGGCTGCGCAGTTGAGTCCCAATTAAGTTGTTTTCTATGGAACCTTTGGATTTTCTTATCGTTTTAGAGTCTACATCCATCTGGTACTCCAATGGGCCAGGCAGACCCTATTTTGGACTAAAGTGTTAAGAGATCTCAATGTATAAATTGTGGAACCCCAGCACACTTTCTATTTTTACTTTCAGATGAGTGCAAGTATTATAAAACTTTCCTCCCACAGGCTCAGACTATAGAGGAAGCAAATTCAAAGAGACAGCACTCTGGAGGATGTTTCATTCCTATAAATTTATTGAAAGTATGTATTAAATTTATTTCTTTAACAAAATAAAGGTCTACCCTTCATATATCACAGTCTCTGAATGAAAGTGGGGCCACTTTTCAGCATAAAAAAAATATAGCGTGACTGATGAGAACATTGCAATGTTTCAGACCATAGATTGCTGAAGCCGTTGGTCAAGTGAAAATTGTAAGTAGTGAGCTAAGAATGGCTAATGCGAAGTACAAAAGGCAGGTGCCAAATGTGGCAATAGAGGAGCCAAACAGACGAGGATGCCATCTCAAGCCCTGCATCAATGCCCATTTGGCTCCTTCATTGTCACCCTTGGCACCTGTCTCTTCAACTTGGTATTGGGCAGTCTTCCTTTTTTTGCCTCCACCACTTACAATTTTTGCTTCACAAAGGGCTTCACCAATATATGGCCTGAAAAGTTGTTGTGTTCTGATCGTTCATGCTATGTTTTGGTCATGCATGTTAAAGAGTGGTCCCATTTTAATTTGAAGACTGTAACATATGACAGATCTCCAATGTATCTCAATAAAATTTACAAGCATTGAAATACTATATAGAGTGTTCTCTCTCTCTCTTCGAAGTTGCTTTGAGACCTTTTAGTCTCTGTAGTTTTGGAACAATCAATCTTCAGTTAGTTCTCCCAAACACACCATACACATTAGTTTATAGGTCCTTAACCTTTTGTAGCTCAACCGTCACTTTCAAATATATAAGGTGTTGTTGAGCTCCTCTTAATCTCAAAAAGTAAAAATATAGGAGCAAGTGATAACTTCAAACTACCATTACGTGCCAGTGATATAGTCCTGACCGCAATAACAACTTTTCTAGTGCCATTAATGCCCAATACCATCTGCAGCGCACAAAATGGTCTGAAGTCAATGGTTTGAAAACCCTGCTTTATGTTATCAGCTTAACCTTTTAAATACCGTGGGTGGCATGTATGAAATTTGGCGTTTAAACGCCAAATTTCATGCGCATAAAATTAGTATAGAATGCACCTGATTTATGAACATGCTCTACAGCGGGTCATAAATCAGGCACATTTTAGTGATTGTTACGAGATTTCTGGCTCAGGTAAACCACTTTGAAAGTGTTCTACCTGTTCCAGTAGTAGTGTGCCTGGAAACACCGTACTGAAGCTATAAATCTATAGCGACGTACGGTTGTAGTGCGCCCCGCCTCCCGCATGCCCCCCATGAGCGCAGCCCCGTTCATACATGCCGCCCCATGTGTTTGACTGACTTGATACAAATGGTACCACCAGCTTAAGGAGTTAGTCAATGTACTCAAAAAACTTGTACCAAGACTGAAATCTGTATCGCAGTTGGGGTTCTAGCTTTCTAAATATTTGTTCATGCCCAAAATGTGTTGCTCATTTTAGCCAGAATAGTTTTTTTATTTAGCCTTTTATCTCATGTATAAAAACTTCAGAAATTTTTGTCTTCTTTTCTAATGAATCTCTTGACTTATTAAACTTCTAAGTATCATACATTTGACAAATTTATATAATATTTAAGTTTGTCACTGTTGAGGACAGTCTTTTTTGTAGATGCAGTCAATACTGTAGACCACTCCTGGCCTCTAGCTTCTCACACTAATCTTGAGTCTTATGTCCAGCAGGTTGCAGAACACAGATGAGGCTTATCTAGCAGTGAAGAGGTTAAGATCACAAGTCCTTTAAAAGGCTAATTTAACCACAAGTGGCTGACTCTTAGTTCTGTTTCTGAAGACAGCATTCTTTCTATTTGCAATGAATTGGATCAATTTGAGGCTGATTGTCTCTTTCCAGTGCATTGTCCCACCAGTAGACATCCATGCCCTTGGTAATACCTTGCGCATGTGGTGATTGAACTTGAGGTCTGACACTTGTCAGCTGCTTATTATTCCAGCTACTGGCAGTCTTGTTCACACATAAATAAAGCACGACAGGCATAGATGTGTAACCAAGAAATACAATATGCACCTGGATAAACACACATATGGAAAGTGATGCAGCCCAAACTATTATTAAGTCTTATTACTCTATGGATGTGTCTCAGCTTGCAAGAATCAGTTGTAGGATAACCACTTTTCCCCTGCAGAAAAATAATTGCAGATGAAATATTTTGTCTTTTGGTACCTGCTTTGCTTTTTTCTGTTCCAGTTTATGAACAGACATTTTTGTTATGATTGCAGTGAGTATCATAGACATTTGCCCTGGTATGTCACCTGCATAGACTAAAAAAAGTACTAATACAGTAGTTTTGTGCTGGATTTCACGCATTGTTCATGGTGCTCGATGCCAGTTTGGCGATGCCATTAGACCTCTGATTGGCTTTGGTGCTCAAGTGCTAGTGCTGGTACACCAAATCAATGCTAGCAGCCTGTAAACAATAACTGGTTACAAAAGAAAGATATTTTGCTCTGGAGGACCTCTGTATTGTCCTTAAAGACAGTTGATATGAATGGGCACTGTGTAATGCTTAATTTGTCCTGTGGAGGTGCTGCAGGGAAACTTACATTTACTGCCAGGTTTCCTACAGATTACAGATCCTTGGAGGGATCATTATTGAGTAATTGTTCAAAGCAGAGAATCCCTTCAGTTGTAGCAATTTGATTTTTAGTATGTTCAGTAACAATAAATGGTAAATCAAAACAGTGAATCAATTCTGAAAAATTGACTACTTAAAAGATTGCTATCCATTTTGTGAATGTAAAAGTTAGCAGTATGAGAGATATGCTTTATCATGCAAAAAAAATCACATACATGACATTTTTTTTTCTAACAACAGAAGAATTTGGTCATTATCACAGACTTTTTCAATACAGAGCACCTGTCTGATATCATAATGGAGTTATTTTGGTAAGTGTCTACATGACAACCCCCCTTTAAAATGGCAAATGGGAAGAAAGAAAAGCATTTTATGATTTTATGGAGTAACATGTTCTATTACATGATCCCTTTTGGGTAGTCAGCGGCAGAAAAAGTATTCAAAAACAGCATATCTTGATGATTTCTAGAGTTGCTTACTGGCAGAGAAAAATCACTTGATACAGCATGTGACTCCATAAAGACAGTACAATAAGTACTTTTTTCAAAGCCCCTCCACCCTGGCACCTTGATAGGTGTAATGGTAATAAAAATATATGGAGTTCATTATTGTTTATGCACCATTTTGTCTTAATACAACATGATGTTGTATTTTCTGAAGTCACCTGTTTTGTTTTTACAATTTCAGTAAGATCTGTAGTGTTCTTATAACCTGCTATGTTGTGTTCTCACAGAATGTTATGTTCTTAATTTCTCATAGCTTACTATGTTTTGTTCTCATAACTTGCTATGTTGTGTTCTCATAGTATGTTATGTTCTTCATTTTCTTATAACTTACTATGTTTTATCTGGTATATGTTGTTGTGTACTTGCTGTGACATTGAGGGACTTTAATATCTGAAACCTGTTGTTTTGACCGCCTTATCTTGACCCAGGAGTAGGTCGAGGGGAGAGAGGTACGATGGACAAATAACAGGTGAGCATTCTACACTTCTGTGATACTAAATTGTGCAGGCCATTTCTTAAGTGTATAAAATGTCGATTAAGTCTTGGTTAAGGCTGAAGCTTTGTACTTGTGAAAGGAGACGCCCTTCACTGTGTTGGGATTTTCCCAGGAGCTCTCTGTCTTAGCCGTTGCTTCTCCAGCTGATTCAGACGGATGATAAATAGCTCTATGGTGAAGTAAGTACTTAACCTTTGAATTTGAATCTTTGTATGTTGAATTTAATCTTTGTTTGATGAATAGAACTCTTTTATGTTGAATTTAATCTTTGTATGCTAAACGTTATAAAAGTGTACATAAAATCATACTATTTTATATATTCACACTACTTTATTATATATAATCACCCATAACCTAATTATCATATTATTACAATGAAATTGCATTGTATCCTAACTTATAACTTTCTTTATAAACGATCCGAGCCTTTCCTTTAAAAACTTGGCAATACAGAAGGCCACTGTTAAGTGGGTAAATTTAGGCCACTAGTCATACTAAAAGATCCCCTATAACTATTCAGTTGGAGCAGGCATAGCAATTGGCTGAGGTTTCTTCAGTAGCTCCGAGTTCTGCAGGGCATTTCTCTATCATGTCTATTTTCCCTAATAAATCAATGTACCCAAACAGGACCAATGGATTGGGGTTGTCACAGTGAGACCACCTCTTTAAAGTAAAATCTAACAAACTCTATCAATAATAATGAAAATCAACATTTTCACTGTTAAAAAAGCATGATAATTCACTATAAGCTGAAAATAGTGACTGATGACAAAAAAGTTGACAATTGGAATAGTTTCAAAAACCCATTGTTAGTCTAGACAGAAAATTAATTGTCTTCTCTCTTACCATAAATTAAACATGCAAATTAGATCTCATCCAGAAAAAGAAAACTATCTCATACTCGTTTCAAAAAAGAAGAGTCACCCATCTGTAGATACCTGTTTGGGATTGTTGCCCATCATAACTTCAAAGCAAGGGAATGATGGACTAACAAGAGGCCTTTGCAGTCTGTACTGGAAAGGGTTAGAACCCCAGGGATCATTGCTAAAGGGTAAGTCTCCATACACTGTGAAATATCAGCATACTGAAAATCAGTAACACCCCCAAGATAAATTTGTGCTGATGGAAGGGGCACCATAGACATGCAGGTGTGGGGATGATGGTGGTTGAGACCTTCTGGGTGATAGTGTGAAAGTATAGTGTAGAATAAGGACCAGAAAGTCAGCAACAAATTGAGGTCTTGGAGGCATTACTTTTGGGACAAAACTTAGGTGCACAAATCTACACATCATCCTCAGATGACACAGATCAACATGTTGCCAGTCAAAATGTCTTCTTTCTGGTTCATTACAACCCCAGCCTTCCACCCTTTGGATTAGGGTTCTTACTAACTCCAAATATAGCTGGACTTCTTTATCCGATCTATAACTACAGACTTACCAGGCACAGTTTGTCCCTCCCAGCCATGATAACCCAGACTTTTCCCACAGCTGTAATACCACACAGAAATTCAGTAACTTTTCTCTCTTCTGTCTCTAAAACTGTCTTGGTACTCCTGGCTGGGTTGTAATCCTTTACTTTGTACCTCTTTTTCTGTCTCCCTGTAGCTAAAAAGCTTCCCTCAGCTTAGCTGATTCTATAAGTAAATGGTGGCAGCCCAAAGAGGGGCAGTCCATCCCTGTTCCACATCAAGCTTGTGGCTAAGGGACCTGTTAAGGCTGAAACACTCTCAAACTGGCAACTAGCAAGTGCACCTCATAACTGGCAACTCCCTGTCTGGCTAGCATGGCTGGTATTTAAGCCAACCCCTCCTCCTATACTTAATAGGCTAATGTCCCAGCAATTTACACAAGACTAACCTTATCCTAATGTGCTTACTACAAAGCATACATAGAAATATATCTATACTGTGTGTGTGTGTGTGTATATAGTATATTATATAATATAATATATAATATATAATATATATATATATATATATATATATAAACACATTTATGTATATAGGCCAATTAGTGTGGTCTCACCATATTACAAATTGAGTACTGGATGTAGATAGAGAACTTCAGATGGATCTATATTAAGGGTTACTAGATTTTTCTAAATGCTACACATATAATCATGAACTCCTGTCAGGTTTCTAGTACAATTGCACACTTATAGCTACAGCCCCACAGCAACAGCAAAGGGACATTTGGCATCCATTAACAATGATCGTCCAGAACAACAACAGGGACAATTGGGGTCCGAGAACAATGGAATTCTATGACACTGGGGTTACAGAAAATGGCCTAATGACTCTGGTTACTGCTTATCTAATCTTCTATTATAAAGTCAACACAGAAAAGTCATGACACACAGATAATTTTTTCTTTACAATGTTTTGATTTTCTCTATATGATCCTATCTAGTGAATATAAGGGGGTGCATTACAATGAAGAAAATATTAAGAGATCTGTCTCATAGACAGACAATGCCTGGGCATCCACTTGCCATTCAGGATACATCTTGATCTATTCTGAAAATGTATTACACAGCTTTATATCAAATCTTGTATACATGTGTAAGATCAGAGTTCCCTAAACATTGAACTGCGTGCCACATGCAGCTTTCTAGATCCCTCTATTTATCTCCCGGCTGGTGACTTGTAATGGTTATTTTTTATTTTCTCACATATCCTGCTATTAGGTTAAAGGGGTTGTCTCACTACAAGGATTGCTTCTTATGTTAAAGATCTTGCAAAAACAAGTCACTTTGCAATATGTGTCCATTTACAGTGTCCTACCTATTCTGAGATATCTCCTCTTGTATGGGCTGCATCAGCTCTTCAGGTCGCTATAGCTACAGACCTATGTCATCTCTCCTGATAGGCTGCCAGCACTGGTTGTCATAGCTACAGACCTGGCTTCTACTGCAGCCTAGTAGAAGCAAGTAAACACACCCCTGATCTCAAAGTGGAATCAAGAAAACAGTACTGAGGTAAGATGAACCAATGTAGTGAGACAACCCCTTTAATTTTTGAAGCTCTTGTACATGCATTTTTGGGAACCAGATGAAATCCAGGAGATATCGGCATGAGTTACAAAATCCTTCACTCAGTGAAAATTTATGTATTTAGACATTTTAATTCAAAAATAGTTTATGGCTTACATGTTCTCCTTGACTTAATTGTATAGATTTAGATTTTTGACTATTCTATGAACATAGCTATGGATACATTTTGGCCTGCCCAGAGCTATCTTGCCAATTTGCAGCAGCTAGAGAAACATACCTGCTGTGAGTGTTACATCTAGTTGTACTAAGTGGAACTTCAGTGGATCTCTTGCCAGGTATATTCCCCCACCATTTCTTAGAGCCAGTAACAGTAGGAATTTATATTCATTTTGTCTGTATTGATGTTAGAGCTACATAACAATGTCTCAATGATTTGCCAAAAATCATTAAAAGAAGAAAAACATGTTCAAAGCATTTCCTTTTCTCCTTGTCTGACATTGGGGTCTGGCCATCTGGCTTGAGGGTTTAGTGATATCAGGGGTGTACGTAGCAATTACAGGGCCCTGTAGCAAAATTCAGATTTGCCTCTCCTCCGAATAAAAGCTCAGTCAAAGACCCATGTTTGACATCTTTACTGATTGTAGTTGTTTTCTTTCTTTCCCCTGCATCTGGCCCAGAACTTCATCAAGGTTTTTTCCAGCTACAATTTGCCAGCTTCTACCCCACTACAGATCCTTCTGCTGTACCTAATATTATGCCTGCTGTGCTGCCCCAGGCATTACCTAATACTACACCTGCTCTACTGCCACCGATGCCATCTAACAAAGTGCCAGTGCTTCCCCAGTCTCCCCATACGTTGCACCTGATGTGCCGCCATGTACTGTACCTGCTGTCCCCTTTTACTGTACCTGCTTTACCTTATACTGAATGTTCTGCTCCCTTGTACTGCCCCAGCTGCCCTCAACTCAATACTTACATTATTATTATCAATTTTGCAAATTTCAATAAAATTATAATATTTTAGAAATTTTGTATAAAAAACATTTTTAAAAAAGTTACATATAAATAAACCATTACTCAGTTCTGCTCATGCCCTCAGGACTTTGAATATGTTGGCAGAGTATGGGTGTTGTAACCTTTCTACATCAGACTACTAGCCCCAGAGCAGCTGTATGGTCTGTCTCCATTGGAGACTAAGTAAAGTCCATTCTACAATGTAGATTTGAAATCATTCAGATGTCTTGGTAAAATTATCTAAACTTGCGTGCACAGAGAAATGACTGAAGAATGCGGATCTTACGAATCAGGAATTTCTCCATTACCCGCTTGGTATCTCAGTCTGGTGAACACTGAGACTTTCCATTCATGTTTTCTTTGTAATAAAGTAATTATTGCTGAAATAATATGTACTGAGATAAATGAATGGCTGTGAAATAAAGATTTATGTTGTGGCTTTGTGATGCTATCATAGTCTGAAAAGCGGAAAAACCGGTGCTAAGCTTTACTGTCAGTGCCGGTTTCTCTGTCCATCATTCCACTTTTTCAAGAAAAGAATTAATAATCTAGTGGACGAGACAAAATGTTGCTGTGATAACTGTGTAATTTAAAAGCAATCAGAGGAATAATATTTTGTCATTTATCAACCTGTACACAATCAGAGATGGATGTCAGGAGGCTGCATGAGATGCTGGGAAGATTAGGGGATGTAGTAGATAACTGCAATTATTAGAAAACCTTGTATCTGCTGCCGTAATCTTAAAGCTAAGAGGCCCAGGTCCGTAGTGGAGGCACAATATTAAGAAGTTAACAGGAGTAGAAGTCCATGACAGGAGTAAAATGTCCATGAAGAACATTTTGTTATATTAGTGCCAAGCAGGAGCTAGGAAACAGAAGCGTTACTTACAGTCTCCATCTTATCATTTATAACACTGGTGTCTTGTTGTGTGACAGAAGGGCCTCATGGTTCCCTTCAGGCTCAAGGGATCAGGTATGTCTAGTACCTCTGCACCCAATATAGCTACATCTCAATGAGAATGAAGGAACCCATAGAACTAAATAATATTCTTTTTGAAACCCCTTTTTATACTCATAAGCAGAATATCCCCAGTCATATGGTGCTGCCATAACCGCAGTCGGAAAAAAACATGTAGGAGCAGAATAAGCCAAGAATATGTTGTCACCGACATAAAGTGGATAGCTAGCTCATCCCAACAAAATGCTCCAAGTAACAGCAATTCACTCAGGAGATTGAAAGAGATCGAGCATTGCGGTCCAATTACATTAAAAATAGAAAACTGTTTATTGAATTCCTCATCGATTTGAATAAGAGCGGGTGATTACTGCTTGAAACGCGTCAGTTGAAACAGTGCTGCTGACATTGAGTGGTGTTTATATCTACGGAATAAACAGTTTTGTATTTTAACTGGAATTAGACCGCAATGGTGGATATCTTTTTCACCCAAGAAGATGTACATTGTAGAGGTAAAATGCAATTCCCAATGATCAGTTGCTTATATTCAGTTATATAGGCTTAGGGATGTCCCATCTAGACAGATCAATTTTTAAATGAGGACTTACTGACAATCAGATGATCAACAAAGCTTAAAGTTTAGGTGTTATCACTATGGGAAATTATGGGGGACCTAGTCATTCTCAGTGCTGCAGAATGGAAGCTGCTCTTTGTACCTGCTCTGCTCTGGCTAATACAGCAAGGTACTGGGCAAGACATTATGTCCGGCTATTTCTTAAAAAATTGTTCTGTTCAATGGAAATCTACGTGGCTGTGTCTACTATCATGGAGAATGCTGGAAAGCATGCCAAAATAGTGGATAGGAGATCACTGACAAGCTTTATCATTAGGAGTGATGTTGATAGTCCTGAATTGACTGGCGTTTCCATGTAGTCAATTAAGTATTTGCTGTACAGCACTAGAATTCTGATTAAATAAAAGACAGATGAGTGACAATGATAATTTTTGGATTGGAAGGCGTGTGTGTTTCCATATATTCAAATAAACATGAGGAAAATATGATTTTCAATTCATACAACATATTGCTGCTTTTTTCCTGGATGCTTAGGGAGCCTAAAGGTAATGTCCGACCAGAATACTTGAAAAGAAAAACTGCTTGAACCGCTCTTGTTCTCATGCCTTCTGGGTCCTCCGGTGGTATCTTCTTCCTGGTACCTTTCTGCAAATTACATGTAACAACTGCAGCTCTGAGCCTGTACAACCAGTGATTGCGTGGAGCCATCACGTGTCCCAACATGAGGAAGAGGGCAGAGGGGATCCAGAAATTGTTAAAATGAGAGCAGCGGGTGGTCAGTAAAGTAAGTACTAATACTTTTCATATTTCTCCAAAATCTAAATTTTCAAAAATTCTTTTACCATCTTGCAATGCTTCATCTCATGGCTTTAGGTATAATGTGAACTGTTGTGGTGCCTGGTGATGTCTAGTTGAAGCCTAATGTCTTTATTAAGAAACTGGCAAGTGAAAAGAAGACAAATAAAATGTACATACATGATGTTTCTACAAAAGGTATACAAGTTTCAAATAAGCCCCCTATGAAATACTCCAATTATTCCTAGAGGTCAGGCCATATATTTAGAAAGACAAGCCAGCATATAACATAAATATAAATAATATATAAATATATATATATATATATATATATATATATATATATATATATATATATATACATACACACACACACATATATATATATATATATATGTATACACACATTTACGTATATACATCTATCTATATCTATCTATCTATCTATCTATCTATCTATCTATCTATTTATCTATCTATATATTCTGCTTTCAAGTAGCCCCTTGGCCCTGATGTGAGTTCAGTGCCGGTGCCACAACCAACCTACCATTTGCAATACCAGTGTATCCTATGCATTTTATCTATTTTAAAATGGAGCCTTTATGAAACAACTTGTTTAATACATGCAAGCTTCCACCAAAATCAGTTGTGCCAAAGTGAATACCCATCCTACAAACCCACTTGTGCCACATATACTGCACTTTCGGGTGTGAATTAGCCACTTTAGTAGAAATACTGCTTTGCATTTTTATTTACCTTTCATGGATTCCCGACTGCCCACTGCAAATGTATAACATATGTATTTCACCGAAGTATGCATGCACACTAGACTAGACTTGGTTTACAGAATTCCAGTCCAGTCCTTGTCAGAAAGGGATACTACACTTTCATGTGCACAAATTTTTTAAGGTTGAGAAAAAACTTACTCCATTTAAAAAGAAGGGGGTTCACTACTCACAACAGATTAGAAATTAAAAGGGTTTTAGGCAGTGCGACATTCAAATGGCTTGAAAAACTTTAAAAATGACCCAGGTATAACCAAAAACACCCCCATAGGAAACCCCAAAAGTGGCGGCACCACGCAGGGATAAACTACAAACCACCATATAGAGCCCCCACAGTGGTCAATATCACTCGGTATAACCTAGAACCCGCCTAAAGAGACCACTAGGATCCGACACCCCTCAGGTATAACCATAACAAGACCAAAATAGGGACCACAAAGAGGCCGACACCCCATCGGTATATTCTACAACACTGCCTATAGAGAGACATAGTGGTGGGGACCACTCGTAAACCTATAACACCCAACAGAACACTAAAGGGGGCAGACACCAAACCCAGGATAACCTCAACCCCGCCATTAAGACCCACATAGAGGCAGACACCAGCTCAGGTATAACCAAAACACCACCAAATAGGCCACATAGAGTTTGACCCACTCGGGTTAACCAACAACACCCCCATAAAGACCACATAGAGGTCAAACCCCTCGGGTAAAACCACAACACCGCCAATAGAGACCACAAGAGGTCATAAGAAAAAACTTTGGATCTCGGTTCACATATCTTGATCAGAACATGTTTAAGCCCCCGACTTTCAACGTTCTAAATGGGGCAGTCCTACCCATTTTTCCCTCCAATGGCCAATCAGGCCTCTCAGGGGTCACCGCCCCCTTTATTCAGAGGAAAAAATAAAAAACACCCAACCCAAAAGCTGCCCTTCTTATGACGCCTTGAGGTGGGGGGGGGACAGAAACTCAAAAGGGAAGCACCCCTTCCTTCCAAAGGTTAAAATCAATGTACCCCAAATTATAACGTATGTTTTTTGCACAAAAAAACATCTTAAAAAAAACGTATGCAACCTGGGTGCCATGGCAGGGCTGCGGCACACATGTAATATACATGTACCCCACACGACCGCCCCAGCGGACATTTTCTGCAAAAAGGGGAATACACTACTCGAAATCCCTAAAGAGCATTTATGCTATCATCATACATGAAAAAACTTTAAACTTTTCGGTTCACATATCTTGATCAAACTGTTTAAGGCCCACGATTTTTCAACGGCTCAAACGGGCAGCCCATCCTTTTTTTTTACCCCAAAACACCAATCGGGCCCCCCACTGGGTCACCACCTCCATTATTCAGGAGAAAAAAAAAAAACCCCCAAACCGAAAACTGCCCTTCTTATGACAGCCTTGAGAGTGGGGGGGGACAAAAACCCAAAAAAGGGAAGCCCCCTTCCCTTTTCCAAAGGTTAAAATCAATGTCACCAATTAAATATTTTCTGCACACAAAAACTTCTAAAAAAAACTATGAAAACCCTGGGGCCACGGCGGGGCTGGGCACAATGAATTATACTGTACACACACGACCCCCCAAAGGGCACATTTCCAAAAAGGGCAATACACTACCTCGAAATCCCTAAAGAAGCATTTATGCTATCTACAACTGAAAAAATTTTGGAACTCTGGGTTTTCACATACTTGATCAAACATTTTTAAAAGCTGCCCACGCTTTAAACGTGGCTAAAATGGGGCACCCCTACCCTTTTTTTCCTCCAATGGGCCCAATCGGGCCTTCACGGGGTACCGACCTCCTTATTCAAAAAGAAAAAAAAAAAAACACCCAACCTGCAAAGCTGCCCTTTTTTTGACACCCTGTGAAGTGGGGGGGGACAGAAACTCAAAAGGGAAGACCCCTTCCTTTCCAAAAGGGTTTAAAAATAAATGTACACCAATATAACGTTTTTTTCGACCAAAAACATCCGAAAAAATATGAAACCTGGGTGCCACGGGCGGGGCTGGGCCACATGAAATTAAAAACATGTAACAACAGACCGCCGCCAGGGGCACTTTTTTCTGAAAAAGGGGCAAAACACACGTCAAAAATCCCAAAAAGAAGATTTATGCTTTTCAAACATAAAAAAAACTTTGAGACTCTGGGGTTCACATTCTTGTCAGAACATGTTTAAAGCTCCCCACGACTTTCAACGTGGTCTAAAAATGGGCGCCCTTTCCTATCTTTACCTCTCAATCGAGCCAATCAGCCTCCAGGGGTCACCGCCCCCAATTCAAGAAAAAAATAAAAAAAACCCCCAACCTGAAAAAGCTCCCCCTTCTTAGACCCCCGTGGGTGGGCGGGACAGAAAAAAAAATGGAAGCCCCCTCCTTTCCAATGGGTTTAAAAATCAATGTACCCCAAAGATAAGTATGTTTCTGCACACAAAACATCTCTAAAAAAAAGTATGAAAACGGGGTGCCTGGCAGGGCTGCGCAAATGTAATTATACATGTACACACACAGACCGCCGCCAGGGCCATTTCTGAAAAAAGGGCAATACATCGTCGTGTGGTACATTTTAAAATTTACAGTGTGCCCACCCCTCCAGGGCCCCCAGGTTTGCATACGTTTTTTAGAGATGTTTTGTGTGAAAAAAACCCATACTTATACTTGGTGACTTTGTTTTTAACCTATATGGAAAGGAAGGGGGGTGCCCCAAATTTATTTTCTTCCCCCCCACTTCAAGGCTGTCAAAGAAGGGCACTTTGCGGGTTGGGGGTTTTTAATTTTTTCCTCTGAAAAATGGGGGTGGGACCATGAGAGGCCTATTGGTCGTTTGAAGGTAAAATGGGATAGACTGCCCGATTTAACCCCGTTGAAAGTGGGGGCACTTAAACGTTCTGATCAAGAAGTGAACCGAGAGTCTAAAAGTTTTTTCATTATGTAATAGCAAAATCCCTTTTTTGGGAATTTCGACTAGTGTATTCCCCTTTTTGCAGAAAGTCCGCGGGCGGCGGCTTTTTGGGGGTACATGTATAATTACATGTGTGCCGCAGCCCTGCCTTGGCCCCCCGGTTTGCATACGTTTTTTCAAGATGTTTTTGTGTCGAAACATATTTAAAATTGGTGTACATTTTTTTAAACCTATATGGAAAGGAAGGGGGTGCTTCCATTTTGAGTTTCTGTCCCCCCCCACTCCACACTGTCATAAAAAGGGCAGTTTGCGGGTTTGGGGTGTTTTTTTTTTTTTTCTCTCTGAATAATGGGGGCGGGACCCAGTGAGGGGCCTATTGGCTCGTTGAGAGGTAAAGATAGGATAGGACCCCCGATTTGAGACCACGTTGAAGTGTGGGCATTTAAACATGTTCTGATCAAGATAGGCCCGAGAGTCCAAAGTCTTTCATGTTGATAGAAGCAAAATGCTTTTTTGGGGATTTACGTAGTGTATTGCCTTTTGCAGAAAATTGCCGCGGGGGCGGTCTGTGTGTGTAATGTATAATTACAGTGTGCCGCAGCCCGCCATGGCACCCAGGTTTGAAAGTTTTTTTCAGAGATTTTTTTGGTGCAGAAACATACTTAATTTGGTTACATTGTTTTTAACCTAAAATGGAAAGGAAGGGGTGCTTCCATTTGATTTCGTCCCCGCCCCTCTCACGGGCGTCTAAGAAGGGCTTTTGAGGTGGTTTTTTTTTATTTTTTCTCTCTGAAAAAGGAGGTCGGTGACCCTGAGAGGCCTGTTTGGGCTCGATTGAGAGGAAAGATGGATAGGACTGCCCGATTTGAGACCACTTTGAAAGTCTGGCAGTTTAAAAGTTCTGATCAAGAAAATTGAACCGAAGTTCAAATTTTTTTTCATTTATATGATGCATAAATGTTCTTTGGGATTTCGACGTAACATAGAGGTCGCCCAGTGGATAACCTACAACACCACTACAACAGCCCACAAAAGGGGTTTCGCACCACTCAGGTATACCCTACAACACCGCCAATAAGCCCGATAGAGGCAGACACCACCGGGTATAACCAAACAACATCCCCATATAGAGAGCACATAGGGGTGACACCATCGGGAAAATACCTCAACACGCCAATAGAGATACATAGGGGTCAGACCCCACTCGGGTAAACCTAAAACACCCCCATATAGGACCAATAGGGTCAACCCCCAGCTCAGGTAAAACTACAACACCACCATTTAGAGAGCAATAGAGGCAGACACCACTCAAAAAAACCTATAACCCCGCCATATAAGCCCACATAGAGGCAGACACCCTCATATAACCTACAACACCCCCCAATAGAGACCCATAGAGGCAACACCCTCAGGGTAAACCAACAACACCCCCAATAAAAACCACATAAGTCAGACCCAGCTCAGGTAAAACCCAAAACAACCAATGAGCCCCACATAGGGTCAACACCAGCTCGGGTAAAACCCACACACCCCCATATAAGCCCACATAAGGTCAGACCCACTCAGGTAAAAACTAAAAACACCACCTTTTAGAGAGCACTAATCAACACCAGCTCGGTAACCTAAAACCCCAGCCAAATAAAACCACATAGAGGTCAGACACCACCAGGTATAACCACAAACCCCCCTTTGGGAAACCACATGTGGTGGGACACCAGCGCAGTAAAACTACAACACCACCAATAGAACCACACAGGGCAGACATCAGCTCGGTAAACCTGAACACCCCCAAAAGGAGCCCACATATGCCGACCCCAAAGGGGTATAACTAAACAAGACCATATGGGCCCCACATAGAGGCCGACCCATCAGGTAATTCTACAATACTCCCATATAAGACACATAGTGGTCCCACCACTCAGGTATAACCTATAACACCGCCATACAGAGCTACATAGGGGTTTTCAGACACCAGCTCAGGATAACCTACAACACCGCCATATAGAGAGCACACGGGGTCAGCACCAGCTCAGGAATAACCTACAACGCAAATAGAACTACAAGAGTCAGACACCAGCTCAGGTATAACCTACAACACCACCAATAGAACCAATAAGTATAATAAAAAAAATTTTGAGTTTCCGGTTCACTTTTTTGATCAAAGATGTTTAAGCCGCCCACGACTTTAAACTGATTCAAATAGGGCAGTCCACACTTTTTTTTACCCTCAATAGAGCCACATTCGGCCCTCCACTGGGCCCACCGACCTCCTTTTCCAGAGAAAAAAATATAAAAACACCCAACCTGCAAGCTTTCACTTCTTATACAGCCTGTGAGAGTGGGCAGGGCGAAAACAAAATGGAGGCCCCCTTTCCTCCCCATATAGTTAAAATCAAAAATTTAAAAAATATAACTAGGGTTCTGCACAAAAAACACTTCTGAAAAAAAATATGCAAACCTTGGTGCCACGGGAGGGGTGCGCACACTTTAAAAATAAAACGTACAAAAACCCACCCCTGCCAGCCGACATAGCAAAAAGGGCAATAATACGTGGGAAAACCCCAAAAAAAGCATTTTTTGCTTCTTCAACATGAAAAAAATTTTTAGATTCTCGGTTTTACAATTTTGATCAAAAAATGTTTAAGCCGCCCACGACTTTAAAAAGTGATCTCAAATTAGGGCAGTCCTACCTTTCTTTTTCCTTCAATAGAGGGAACCTACAACACCGCCTATGAACCCCCAAGAGGTCGGGGCACCAGTGGGATAACCTACAAAACCACCCTATAGAGACCACATAGAGGTCAGACACCACCAGGAAAAACCCACAACACCCCATTAAAAAGACCACATAGAGGCGACACCAGTCAGGTACATCACATTTCAGTAATACGCATGATCCAGTAAGAAGTGAAAAAACCCCTGACTTTAGGGACTCACTGGGGATGTCTTGACTGATTAGTTTCCTTTTCTCTGGTTTTTTTCCCCCCTTTTCTTCTCCCTCGTTCCACACCGCCCTAATACTTGTCCCGCCCCAAATCACCTGCAGAATTTACACACAAATACTTAAATTTCCCCCTTTTCCGCACCCCTTTATCTATTTCCCAAATCTGTACAAAATTCCCAGGGGTGGGTGAGCGGAAACAACCAAACTTAGAAACACAATCCCTAAAGGTTGGAAAGCAAGCTATACTGCGCCCCCTTCTTTATTACAATTAGTTAGAAAAAAACCCTATAGGGAGGCAAAACTGCAAAAGGGCCCCCGGAACTAACAGGCCCTATTACGTAAGACCCCCCGCGGAAAACGTTGGTAGGCCGGCCCCCCGGTGTTGGGGGTACCTAGCCACGGTTGGGGGGGTAAAACCCCGAGGTAAAAAGCGGCTCGTTAGGCAAGTTGAAGCTAGAGTTAGATTGGTGGACCCCCCTTAGGTAGGATGTAGGTAGGGGTTGGTGGTCTTTAGTTAGGGTGTAGGTGGGGATTGCCCCCCATTAGGTAAGGGTAGGGGGTTAGGGCCCCTTTTATATAGGCCCCGTGGCTAATACCGGGTAGCAGGGTACATTGCAAACGGGCCCCGCTTAGGGGGGCCCCGGGGAAAATGACTGCCCGCTTCCCCCTTTTAATGCCCTCCTGGCCCCCCCGCAGTGAACTTAACAGCCTGCGGCGAGCTGCGGGGCCCCGCATACCCCTTAAAAGCCCCGGGGCCCCCGGGCCCCCCGTTCAGAGGCAGGCTGTGGGGATTAGCAAACGGAGCGCCGATCGCTCCGCTTGTTACTTTCCCCCCGCCGGCCCTCTGTTTCCCCCTGGGCGCGGGGCGGGGGACGTACATCACCCCGGGCCCCCCGCGCTGAGCGCAGAGGCTGC
>JAODAL010036286.1:0-41879 GCA_025379985.1 Phyllomedusa bahiana
AACCTGCCTTCCCCCAAGCCACCAAAGGGCCCCTATACCCCCTTCCCCTGCCACAGCCACCTAACCCCTATCCCTCCTAACCTACTAAGCCTTTTGCCTATACCTGCTATAACTACCTAGAGGACGTATACCTGCCTATACCCTGCCTACATGCCTACCTATAGGACCTATATCTGCCAATACCTGCCTACAGCCTACCTATAGGACCTTTTACCTGCCTATACCTTGCTACAGCCATACCTATAGGACCTATACCTGCCTATACCCTGCTACAGCCTACCTATACCTGCCTATACCCTGCCTACAGCCTACCTAGAGGACCTATACCTGCCTATACCCTGCCTATAAGCTACCTAGAGGACCTATACCTGCCTATACCCTGCCTACAGCCTACCTAGAGGACCTATACCTGCCTATACCCTGCCTACAGCCTACCTAGAGGACCTATACCTGCCTATACCCTACCTAAATCCTACCTATAGGACCTATACCTGCCTATACCCTGCCTATAGCCGACCTAGAGGACCTATTCCTGCCTATAGCCTACCTGGAGGACCTATACCCTGCCTATAGCCTTCAAATGGGGGACCTATAACTGCCTATAGCCTGCCTAGGGGGCCTATACCTGCCTATAGCCGGCCTAGGAGGACCTATACCTGCCTATAGCAGGGTCCCAACTTTTTTGGGATTTGTTGACGCCATGAAATTTTGAAACAACATATTTTTCACTTAAAATGATACATTCTTCAGTTTAAACTTTTGATCTGTGATTTGTGTTCTATTCTGAATATAATATTAAATGTTGGCACCTCCACATCATTGCATTCAGTTTTTATTCACAATTTGTTTAGTGTCCCAACTTTTTTGGAATTGTGGTTGTATTTTATGAAGGTAATGCTTGATATAATAATAATTAATAATAATAATATTATTATTATTATTATTATTATTATTAAAGCCCCTATATTTCTTTCTGTTGTGAGAAAGGTCTAATATTTTTTTGGCTTACAAGTGATGCTTACCCCTAAGCACTGGACAATTTTTTTTTTTCAGTTGTGATTCATAATAAATTCCAGGTTAGCTATGAATCACTCATTCATATGGCAGGTAAAGTACTCTGGTTTAAACTTAATACAGCTGGCCCCTCATATCCTAATTTTCAATTAGTATCCTCAAAGCCATATGGTTACATTAAGAGATGACATCCATACAACTACTTGCTGTAATTATAGGTCAGAGCTATAAGCTTCAGTTGTCTTTGACCATATATTGTAGATACTGATACGGCACTTACCACATTTATATGACTTTACACTTTTTCAATGTATTACCTCTTACTCATAATGAATCACCAAGTACAGTGTAATTCCCTGCTAAATTGTTACATTTAGTGGTTTTAGCTGATTGTGTCATCATGAAGAACATTGTTTATAGAGCATTATATAAGAGAAAAGTGGGTAAGAGCCTTGTTGTTGAATTTACTCCAGATTACATGCACTATTCCTTAAAGGGATTGTGTCGCAATTTTTTTTTTTTGCAGTAATGTGTGTGTTTTCTATAATCTTTTTTTCCTCTTTTGCTGTAATTTTGATTGTGATCCCGTAAGGAGTATAAAAGATTCCTGTGTGTAGGGGGGCCCTTCCCCCCTTCGAGATAGTTCCCCGGGTCTGTGAGTTCAGGCACTCAGGAAGCCCGCCTTTTGTGAATTTCTGCAGGTAAGAGAAAGGGAAACGATTTCCCCTCGGTTAAAAATTTTGTGAGAGCGCCCCTGCTGTGAGCTCAGCTGCTCTATTGGGCTGCAGGGAGCAGGGAAACATTTATTGTGGAGTCCAGAAAGCAGCTCCCGAATTCCCCCCCCTCTGTGCTCCGCCGGTTTCCCGAGAAGAGGTGAAATTGGGACGTGCCCTCGTTCCCAATTGAGTATCGTGCTTTTTTTCAAAACGATTTTTTCACAAAATTCCCAAAATTTTTTTGCTAATTTTAGGGCCTCCGTTCTGACTTTAAAAAAACTTTTTTACAACGGAATTTTTTTTTTGGGGCAAAAAATAGTTTTTTTTTTAAATTTTTTTTTTCGCTAAAATTCCCTTTATTTACGATTTTTGACAATTAAAAAAAAATTTTCTCGCTTTTGACACAAAAAAAAACCTTTTCTTTTTGGGGTTTTTGGGGAAAAAAAGTTCTCTCGCTTCTGATGCTGAAAAAACGATTCTTTACAGACTTGACGCTAAACTCAGTTTCGCCGCGGATTTTGACGCTTTTTCTAGGGTTTTGCCGCCCGATTTTGACGCTATACCAGTTTCGCCCCGGATTTTGACGCTAAAACTCCGTTCGCTTTCAGATTTTGACGCTAAAAAACCGTTCGCTGCGATGTTGCCAAATAAAAAACCCTTTTGCTGCGATTTTGGGCCCTAAACTCTGTTTTTTTGCGGGTTTTGACAGTAAACTCCTTTTTTTTGCAATTTTTTCCGCTAAACTCCGTTCGCTGTGGTTTTTGACAATAAAAAATCTGTTTTGCCCGCGAATTTTTACACCCAAACTCTGTTTCCCAACTCTATTTCTATGCGGATTTTGCCGCTAAACTCTTTTGCTGCAATTTTCCTCCCATACATGGGGTGGGGGGGGGTTAGCCTCTATCCCGGGGTGGGGGGGGGTTAGCCTCTATACCCCCTGGTGGGGGGGATTAGCCTGTATAAAGGGGTGGTGGGATTTAATGCGGGGGGGGGACCTGTGGAAGGGGGGAGAGGGGAAACATGTGTAACCGGGGGGGAGGGGGGCAATGTGTATAACTAGAGAGACTAAAGGAAACCCTTAGTTCCTTTTGTCTTTTACATTTCTTTCCCCGTGGGTGTCTTCACACCCCTATGATGTATATAGAGTGGGGCGATGTACATGACAGGAGAACTAAAGAGGGGCCACGTAGTCCCTTTGGGAACGACGAAAATGACAGGAGGGAAACTAAAAGAGGAAACGTATGTCATTTGGGGAAAGACGTACATGGGCAGGGGGGAACCCAAAGAGGGAAACGTATGCATAAGGAACACTACATGACGGAGGGGAATAAAAAGGGGAAAAAGTTTTTTCAAAAAGGGAAAGAAGTACATGACAGGGGGAACTTTAAAAAGGGGAAGACTAGGGCATAAGGGGAAAGACGTTCATGGGCAGGGGAAAACTAAAAAGGGAAAGATTTATGCAGAGGTATATAAAGGGAAAAAAAAAGAAAGGGAAATGGCGTCTATTAAAAATACATTTGGTAGTAAATAAAAAGCAATAAAAAATTTTTGGGTGCTCCCTATGGCTTGTGCAAAATATATAGAGGGGACAACCCCCCATAAGCCCCTTTGGTTTGGGTGTAAAGCCCAAAAGGGGGGGGGGGGGGCAGCCGCGTACCTGGAAACCCTCGTGCTGGCGACCCCGGCCAAAAAGGTAGAAAAGCAGAAAAAAAAAAAATAAAAAAAAAAAAAAATGTTTTGTAGAGGGGGAAAGACCCTACATGACCGGGGAATAAAGAGGGCCCACGTATTTTCATAAGGGGGCGTACAAGACAGGAGGAACTAAAGAGGAACGATGGATATCAGAGGGGAAAGGGCGTACAGAAAGGAGGAAACCCAAAGAGGAACGACGTTTGTCCCTAGGGGGAAAGACCCTACTTAAAAGGGGGAAAATAAAGGGGAACGGTATGTCATAAGGGAACGACGGAAAAGACAGGAGGGAAATAAAAAGAAAGAGTATGTTTATAAGGGAACGCGTCAAGAAGGGGAACTAAAGGGAATGACGTAAAGTATAAGGAATACGTACAAGACAGGGGGAACTAAAGAGGAACGATTTGTCAGAGGGGAATGACGTACATGACAGGGGAACAAAAAAGGGAAAGATATATGGGTTTAAAGGGGAAAAACGTACATGCCCGGAGGAACAAAAAAGGGAAAGACGAATTTCATAAAGGAACGACGGACACACAGGAGGAACTAAAGAGGGAAAAAAAGTTGGGCCGAGGGGAACGACTACATGACAGGGGGAACCCAAAGAGGGAAAGATGTTGTCATAAGGGGAAAAGACTACCTGAACCCGGGGGAACCCAAAGAAAGGGAAAGCGAAAGTCATAAAAAGGGAAAAAAAGTACATGACCCGGAGGAAAATAAAAAGGAACATGTTATCAGAGGGGGGCGACGACATGACAGGAGGAAATAAAAAAGGGGAAAGACTATGTCATAAGGGAACGCGTAAAATGAAAAGGGGGAAATTAAAAAAGAAAAGATGTATTTTAGAAAGGGGGAAAACGTAAATGACAGGGGAAAATAAAGGGAATGACGTAAGTCATAAGGGGGCGGCCCTACTAAAAGGAGGAAAATAAAGAGGAAAAAAGGAAAAAGTATGTCAGAGGGGAACGGGCGTACATGACAAAGGGGGAAATAAAAAAGGGAAAGACGTATGTCCCTTTAAAGGGGAAAACGTACATGACGGAGGAAATAAAGAGGAACCGTTTAAAGCAGAGGGAACGACGTACATGACAGGAAGAACTAAATAGGAAAGACGTATGTCATAACGGAACGGGCGTTCTTACAGGAGGAAATTTAAAAAGGTACGGGTGTATGTAAAAAGGGGGGGTTCCCAACCCTTAAATCCCAAGGCCCCAAAAAAAGGTTTATGTTTTCTGGCTTTCCTTAAACTTTTCACAGGGAAGTCTTATTGTCAGCGGGAATTTTGCCCCAATGAATTTTATTATTTTCAGTGCATTTGCACAGGTGATTCATTATTGTCAAGGGGATTCTGCACAGGGGATATCATTTTTGTAAATGGGGATTCTGCACAGGGGTTTTTTTTATTGTCAGTTTCTTTTGCCAGGGGATATAATTTTTGTCACTGCTTTTTGCCAGGTGTTTTTTCATTTTGTCATGCTTTTTCCACAGGGGATATCATTATTGGTTTAGGCATTCTCCACAGGTTAAATCATTTTAGCAGTGCATTTTTGCACAGGTGATTTCATTTTTGTCTTTCATTCTGCACAGGTGAGATCATTATTGTCATGCATTTTGCACAGGGGATATTTTATTGTCAGTGCTTTTGGGGAGATTTCCCGAAACAGACCTGTTGGTGTGCCTTAGGACTGGAGTTGGGGAACACTCTAAGGGAAAAGATGTACCCTGGGCAGGAGGAAAAATAAAGAGGAAAGACGTTTTTCATTTAAAAGGAAAAGAAAAGAAAATTTACAGGAGGGGGAAATAAAGGGAACAAGTAAGCATTTTGGGACGAGTACATGACAGGGAAAATTAAAAAGGGGAAAGATGTACATGAAAGGGGGAATAAAGAGGGAAAGAAGTTTTTGTTCATAAGGAAAAGACGTTCAGGGCAGGGGGAACTAAAGAGGAACGACATAGGTCCCTAAGGGGGAAAGACGTACATGACAGGGGGAACTAAAGGGAAAGAAGTATTAAAAGGGAAAAAGACGTAAATTGGGCAGGAGGGAAATAAAGAGGAACGACTTTTTGTCCAAAGGAAACGGTACATGACAGGAGGAAATAAAAGGAAAGACGTACTGACAGGGGGAAATAAAGAGGAAACGACTTTTGTCATTAAAGGGAAAAGACGTTCTACAGGAGGAACTAAAGAGGAAAGACCTATGTCATAAGGGAACGAGTACATGACAGGAGGAAAAAAAGAGGAACGACTAATGACAGGAGGAACTAAAAAAGGGGAAAGATGTATTCAAGGGGGAAAGACTTTCTGACAGGGGAAACCCAAAAAGGAACGACGTATTTCATAAGGGGCACCCTACATGACGGGGGAAAGGGAAATAAAAGGAAGATTTATTCAAGGGGGAACCCACGTACAGGGGGAGGCGGAACTAAAGAGGAAAAAAAAAAAAAAACTAAAAAAAAAAGAAAAGGGGAAAAAAAAAAAGGAAAAAAAAAAAAAAAAAGGAAAAAAAACCAAAAAAAACAAAAACAAAAAAACCCACGAAAAAAATCAAAACCCTAAAAAAATAAAAAAACGTATTTGTTCCCTAAAGGAAACCCCCCCCCCCCCCCCCCCCCCCCCCCGTTACCCCCCCGACCCCCCCCCCCCCGGAAGGAAACCCCCCAAAGAAGGGAAAACCACAACAAGGAACCCCCCCAAAAGCAATACCCCCCCCCCCCGCCCCCCCTAAGGGGGAACCCACCCCCCCCCCCCCACCCCCCCCCCCCCAGAACCCCCCCGGGTAACCCCCCCCCCCCCCAAAGAAAACCGGGAAAGTACCTGCCGGAGGAACCCCAAAGGGGTGTAAACCCCGGGGGGCCCCCGTCCCCCACCCGGGGCCCCAAAGAGGAAGACGTATGTCATAGGAACGACGAAAATGACAGGGGCCCCAAAGGGAACGACGTTTTTTTAGGGAAAAAGGACTGAAGGATGCCCAAAGAGGAACGGGCAAGGCAAAGGGAAAAGACGAATGACAGGGGGGGAACTAAAAAGGAAGAGTTTTGTCAAGGGAAAACGAAGGAAAATGACAGGAAAGGAAAAAAAAGAGGGAACGAAATTTCCCCAAAAAAAAACCCACGTACATTACAGGAGGAAACCCAAAGAGGAACAGTTTGTCAAGGGGGAAAGGGCTTTCAAACAGGAAAGGGGAAATAAAGGGAACGAATATGTCAAAGGGGAAAGACGTTTCATTACAGGGGAACTAAAGAGGAAACGACTTATGTCATATGGGAAACGACGTTCATGGAAACAGGAAGGGAACTAAAAAGGAACGCGTTTCAAAAGGGGAAAAACGTTTCATGAAAAGGGGGAACAAAGAGGAACGACGTTTTTCATAAGGGAAGACGTACAAAGACAGGAGGGAAATAAAGAGGAACACTTTTTGGTCTTAAGGAATCCCCAGCTTAAAAATGACGGAGGAAACTAAAGAGGAAGACGTATTTTTCAAAAGGGGAAAAAGTTTTCGGGTAAAAAACCATTGGAAAAAGGAAAGGGGAAAAAAAAGAGGAACGAGTATGTCCCAAAAGGGGGCGACGACATGACCGGGAAAGGGAAATAAAGAGGCGATGTATGTTCCCAATAAGGGGAACCGTTGGAAAAAGTTTACAGGAGGAACTTTAAAAAGGGAAAGATGTAGGGCATAAGGGGCGACGTCGTGACAGGAGGAACTAAAGAGGAACCCACGTTGTCATAAAGGGGGAAGACCGTACATGACTGGAAATAAAGAGGAACGAGGGGTACGACATAAGGGAACGACGTACATGACAGGAGGAACTAAAGAGGGAAAGACGTTGTCATAAGGGAAAAGAAAAAATACAGGAGGAAAAATAAAGAGGAACGATTAGTCCCTAAGGGGAAAGACCCTCATGACAGGAGGCTAAAGAGGAACGATGTATTCCCGAAAGGGGAAAGATACCTGACAGGAGGAACTAAAGGGGGAAAGACCGGGAAATGACAGGGGGAACTAAAGGGGGGAAAGATGTATGTCAGTGGGGGCGACGTACATCGGAGGGAAATAAAGAGGAACACCCTATGTCAGAGGGGGGGGGGGGGGGGGGGGGGGGGGAAAAAACCCTACATTTACAGGGGGAACTAAAAAAGGGGAAAGACCCTACATGACAGGGGGAACTAAAAGGAACGACGTATTCATAAAAGGGGGCACGACAGACAGGAGGAAAATAAAAAGGGAAAGACTACAAGACAGGGGAACTAAAGAGGAACGACGTCCCTGGGCAGGGGGAACTAAAGAGGGAAAAGTTTAAATGACAGGAGGAACTAAAAGGGGAATGACGTACATACTGGAGGAAATAAAAAGGAACGACGTTTGCATAAGGGAAAAGCTTAAAATGACAAAGGGGAACTAAAGAGGAACGACCCTCCCTGACCGGGGGGAACTAAAGAGGGGAAGACCCTTTGCAAAGGGAACCGTTTCATGACAGGAGGGAAATAAAGAGGGCCGAAAATATGCGAGGGGAAAGACGTACATGGGCAGGAGGAAAAAAGAGAGGAAAAGACGTATGTTTATAAGGGAAAGGAAAATGACAGGAGGAAAATAAAGAGGAACGGGTTTGTATAAGGGGAAAGACGTACATGACAGGGGGAACCAAAGAGGAACACGTTTTGTCATAAAGAAAAAAACGTACATACAGGAGGGAAATAAAGAGGAACGCGAAGGGGCAAAGGGGAAAGACTTTCATGACAAGGGAACTAAAGAGGAACGACGTTGTCAAGGGGGAAAAACGTACATGACAGGGGGAACAAAAGGAAAGACGTATTCATTAAAGGTAAAAGACGAACAAAGGGCAGGAGGAACTAAAAAAGGAAGGGCCCTATGTCATAAGGGAAAAGTGTACATACAGGAGGCCCCTAAAGAGGGAAAAAAAGTATGTTATAAGGGAACAACAATGGGCAGGAGGAAAATAAAGGGAACGATGTATGTCGAGGGGGGGACGTACAAAGACAGGGGGAAAAAAAAGAGAACGACGTAAGTCATAAGGAAAAAAGACGTACAGGGCAGGAGGAAAATAAAGGGGGGAAAGCCCTTTTTCATAAGGGAATGGGCGTACCTGAAAAGGGGGAACTAAAAGGGGAAAAAACAGTCTAAGGGGAAAGAGAAATGAAAAGGGGAACTAAAGGGGAACGACGTTTCATACAGGAGGAAATAAAGAGGAATTACTTTTGTCCCAAAAAAACGCCCTACAAAGACAAGGGGGAAATAAAGGGGGAACGAAAGTATTTCAGAGGGGGAAAGACGTAATGACAGGGGGAAAAAAAAGAGGAACATTTTGTCATAAGGGGAAAGACGTAAACAGGGGGAACTAAAGAGAACGACGTATGTCTAAGGGAACGACGTAATGACAGGGGAACTAAAAAAGGAATACGTTTTTCAGAGGGGAACAACCTACATGATTGGAGGGAAATAAAAGGGAAAGATGTATGTCTTTAAGGGGGAAGACGTACATGACAGGGGGAACCCAAAGAGGAAAAGACTATGTAAAAGGGGAACGACGTACATGACAGGAGGAACTAAAAAGGAAAGATTTTTCCTTTAAGGGAAAAGCTACATGACAGGAGGAAATAAAGAGGAGGGGCTGTATTTCATAAGGGAACGACTACAAAACAGGGGGAAATAAAGAGGAACGACTTTTTCAGAGGGGGAAAACGTAAGGGGCAAAGGGGGAACTAAAGAAAGGGCGTATGTCATAAAACGAAGTTTCATACCCGGGGGAACCCAAAGAGGAACGACGGGATTCATAAGGGGAAAGTTTTACATGGGGCAAGGAACTAAAGGGAATGATTTTATTTTCAAGGGGAAAGACGTACTGACATAAAGGGAAAAATTAAAAGGGGGAAAGACATTGTCATAACGGAACACGGACATGACCGGGGAACTAAAGAGGAACGACGTATGTCAAAGGAACGACGTACTGACAGGGGGGAAAAAAGAGGAATCTATTCTTTAAGGGAAACGACGTACTGAAAAGGGGGGAACTAAAAAGGAAAGAAGTATTCATAAGGGGCGGCCCTACAGAAGGAAAGGGAAATAAAAAGGGAAAGTCGTAGGGCTTTAAAGGGGAAAGACGTACATGACGGGGGAACTAAAAAGGGAAAGATGTAATAGAGGGGGAAAGACGTACATGACTGGAAAGGAATAAAAAGGAACGACGTATTCAGAGGGGGGGACCACTACTTTTAAAAGAGGAACTAAAGAGGAACCCACGAAAGTCAAAAGGGAACCCCCGTCCAGGGCAGGAGGAACTAAAGAGGAAAGACGTATGTCAGAGGGGAACGCGTACTGAAGGGGAAAAAAAAGGGGGAAGGTATGTCAGGGGAACGCAAACAGACAGGAGGAAAAAGGGGAAAACGAGTAGCATAAGGGAAACGACGAAAATGACGGAGGCAAAGGGAAATGAGTTTCAGGGGGGAAGCGACATGACTGGAGGAACTAAAGAGGAAGAACGATACAGAGGGAACGGTACATACAGGAGAACAAAAGGGGAACGACGTATGTCAAAAAGGGAAGACGCATGACAGGAGGAACTAAAGAGGAACGACGTATGTCGAGGGGAACGACGTACAGACGGGAGGAACTAAAGGGGAAAACGACGTATGTCAGAGGGGAACGACTTTACATGACGGGAGGAACTAAAGAGGTACGACGTATGTCACAAGGGAACGATGTACATGACAGGAGGAACTAAAGAGGAACGATGTATGTCATAACGGAACGACGTACATGACAGGAGGAACTAAAGAGGAACGACGTATGTCATAAGGGAACGAAGAATAATGCAAAAAATGCGATGGACCGGGCGCTCGTCTTTGAATCAGACCTCGTGGAGGGTACAGTTGAATGAAAACTTATGTTTATTCCAAAATAAAATGCAAAAGGTAATTAACCTCAGCATAAGACTGCAACCACACAACGCTTTTTTTTTTTTTTTTTTCGTCCCCTGAACCGGCACTTTCTCAAATGATACAGTGTCACATAACAAAGACTACAGAAGAAAACATTTAAAATTTAAAAAGGAGGGTCATATCTGTTTGGGTACACATGTTCCCAATCAGCGCTCTTATTGCAGATTCTTAAAAAAAAAAAAAAAAAAAAAAAACAACTCCCAGTAAAGGAAAGAGAAAAATAACAAATTTTAATTCAGGGGATAGGAATAGAGATTGTAGCAAGTGGCTATTTGGGAAATGGAGGGAATTTAAATTGCCCAAATAAAACCGGAGCTACTCCCCTCTCATAGATGTCTATGGGGAGTAAAACATCCAATGAAAAAAAGTAGAATGTACTAGGCCTATGATTGGTTGAACGCGGAGGGAAAGTTAAATCACCCAATCAAGATCGTTTTTTAATTCAATATTGTACTGTGGAGAACGAGACGGCGTCTACTATGCATAAGACAGCCGTGCGCTCCCTGCCTTAAGAGACACTAAAATATGTGCAGGTCTTGCTACGTTTGTGTAAGCAAGGGCTTGCTAAAGAGACACTAAAATAGCAGGTGTTGCTGCATTTCTGTAAGCAAGAGCTTGCTGGGGAAAGGGAACATATGTTACAGAAAAAGGAAACAAAATTGCATAAAAAAAAAATATATTGTGCATGCGAAACCCTTTTAGTGCCGGGGTTAAATCTACACTGAGAAAAAAAAAAAAAGGAGAAAATAACTATAGAGGCAAATGTATCTATTCCTGCTTTGTTCATTGTAACGGACTAAAAAGTGAATTCTTTATGCCGGGAGAAAAATCTAGTCGTGTATAATATGTATAAGTGATTAGAAGGGACTCTACTCCAGATTCTTCACTAGTAGAAAAAAAAAAAAAAAAAAAAAAAGGAGAGCAAGGAAACCCCTCCCCTGTGCTTGGTGTAAAGACTGCCAGGAGAAAAAAAAAAAAAAAAAAGGGATATTATATATTTATATCCTTTTTTTTTTTTTTTTTTCTCCTGGGCAGTCTTTACACCAAGCACAGGGAGCGGTTTCCTTGCTCTCCTTTTTTTTTTGTTTTTTTTTTCTTTCTACTAGTGAAGAATCTGGAGTAGAGTCCCTTCCTAATCACTTATACATATTATAAACGGACTAGAGTTTTATACCGGCATATAAGAATTCACATTTTAGTCCGTTACAATGGAACGAAAGCAGGAATAGATACATTTGCCTCTATAGTTATTTTCTCCTTTTTTTTTTTTTTTTTTTTCAGTGTAGATTTAATCCCGAGCACTACAAGGTTCGCATGCACGATATATTTTTTTCTTTATGTAATTATGTTTCCCCTTTTTTTGTAAAAATATGTTCCTTTCCCCGCAAGCCTTTTTTACAGAAAGCAGCAAGCCTGCACATATTTTGTTCTCTCAGCAAGCCTTGCTTTTACAAAGCAAAACCTGCACATATTTTGTGTCTCTTTAGCAACCCCTTGTTTACACAAAGCAGCAAGCCCTGACATTTTTTTAGTTTCTTTGAAAACCTTGCTTACAAAAATGCACAAGACCTGCAAATTTTGGCTCTTTAGCAAGCTTTGTTTTCACAAACGAGAAAGCCCTGACATCTTTTAGTGTCTCTTTAGAAAGCCTTGCTAACAAATGCAGCAAGCCCTGCAATCTTTTAGTGTCTCTTTGGGAAACCCCCTTGTTACAAAAATGCAGCAAGCCTGCACTTTTTTAGTGTCTTTAAAGGGTGGGAGCCCGGCTGTTTAGCAAATAGAGCCGTCTTTTTTACAGTCATATTGAATTAAAAAAACGATCTTTGATTGGCGATTTAATTTTCCCCCCGTTTTTCAACCAATCATAGGCCTAGAAATTTTATTTTTTATTGGATTTTTTTACCCCCCATAGACATCTATAGGGGGGAGTAGCTCTGTGTTTTTTGGAAATTTTAAATTTCCCTCCTTTCAATAACAACTTGCTCAATCTCTTTTCCTACCCCCGAATTAAAAAATTGTTATTGGCTCTTTCTTTTGGGGGGATTGTTTTTTTTTTTTTTTTTTTTTAAAATTTTTTTTTTTTTGAATAAGAAAAAAAAAAAAAAAACAAAAAAAAAAAAAAAAAAAATTTTTTTTTTTTTTTTTTTTTTTTTTTTTTTTTAAAAAAAAAAAAAAAAAAAAAAAAAAAAAAAAAAAAAAAAAAAAAAAAAAAAAAAAAAAAAAAATTTTTTTTTTTTTTTTTTTTTTTATCCCCCCCCTTTTTTTTTTTTTTAAAAAAAGGGGGGAAAATGGCCCCTTTGAAACCAGTAAAATTTTAATGTTTGGGTTAAAATATTTAAAACCAAAAGGTACATAATAATTTTTTCAAAAGTTTTTTTAAGGGGTTTAAAAGGGTTCTTCCCCTTTTTTTTCCCTCCATTAAATTTTTTTGGGGGCTGTTGGGGGAATCCCGTTGATGGGAAAAATTAAAATAATTTAAAACTTCCAAAAAAAGTTTTGCATTATATCAATGTAGTACCCCCCCCCCTTTTTTGGATTCGGAGGGAGAGAGCTAAGCCTGCCTTTTTCTCGAGGCTTCTGACAGAGCCTATGTAATATTCATATGAGTTTTGTGCCTCTAAATTACTGTGCACAACGACCAAATGTGAGCACCCGAATAAGTATTTCAAGTGTTTTTTTAAACTTGCTAAAGACTGATCTTCACATAGAGCTCCAACACCTACTCCCCCCTTTTTTTATTCTTCCTGCACATTACGTCGGAGCACCTTTGTATCTGGGTCTTCTGTTCGGGAGGAGAGGCTGCCACGTCTCAGCAATGGATTATTTCAAGAACCGCCTAGTAATCGAAAAAAGAGAAAAAAAAAAAAAAAAAGAAAAAAAAAAGAAAAGAAAAAAAAAAAAAAAAAAAAAAGAAAAAAGAAAAAAAAGAAAAAAAAAAAAAAAAAAAAAAAATAAAAAAAAAAAAAAAAGAAAAAAAAAAAAAAAAAAAAAAAAAAAAAAAAAAAAAAAAAAAAAAAAAAAAAAAAAAAAAAAAAAAAAAAAAAAAAAAAAAAAAAAAAAAAAAAAAAAAAAAAAAAAAATTAAAATCTCTGCTAAAAGACTTTGGAAGAGGACAGCACCTCAAGAACAACGGACAAACCACAGATAATTAAGTTTACCTTTCTGTGATGAACAAACTAAAAATAAGACCTGATCTTTATTAATACATTGGAAAAAAAACCTCCTTGTGAAACACAAGTAACAATCTAGATACAATGTTTACGTCATTATATATGCAAGCCTTAATTTAATACCTAAGGTTTATTCATTGATAAGTCACCTACCTTCACAAATGATCCCCCTGTTGTTGTGTAAACTGGCAGGGTATTTTGAGAAATTGCTCGTTTCAACTTATGTCACTCCTTGTAGAAAAACGTACTGCTCTTGTTAGTCAAACTGTATTAGAGATTGAAAAAATTTTGTTGGATTTGAAAACGTATGAAACACATACTGATTTTTACAAACTCAACAATAGAGTCACGAATGAGATCACTAGATTTGAGAACAATTTAATTACACGAAAAAAGAATAAATTATATAGAGACAAGTCCAATAACTAAAAAATTGCATGATTACCAATACAAACTCAGTTCCTAATGAAAACCCCATTGACACAATCATAGGAACTATAAAATGAAAGGAACATAGAACTTGGTCTACCCCTAGGGAAGGTTCCCAAATACGGAAGCCATCCTTCTTGACGGATAAAGCAAGGGTCAAATATTCATATCCAAAGGAACTTTTGTCAATTCCAAATATCACAATAACAAAGAAACAAATACAAAAATACTGGAAAGAATAACGACTAATGAATATCGGAAAACAACAGAAACAACATATCAATTACTGTTGACAAAGATATCTCACCCCTTGACCAGGGAGAGAATCTAATAATCATAAGTCCCCCATCAGAAATTAGAATTACCCGAACCAATGCCCAACTAAACCCACATTAGAATTGGGAGCAAGACCAAAAAACCTTCACAAGCCTCGATTGATAAACAGCATCAAAATGTCAAGTTTCAGAAAAAGGAGACCACAAATAAAGGAAGTGTACCATCAATAGATTTAAATTACCTAATCAGGTACCTGTACTCCCTAATTTTGGAACGCAATCCAGAAGCCATTATCCCAAGAAAAAGGTACAGTAAAATAAATGGAAGAATATCCACCAAAAAGATTTAAAATTACCTATTGGAAATACCAGTAAACCCCAATATGAATCACTTCTCAGAACACATTATCTCAGTTTTGAAAAAAAAACTTTAACCAGATTCATTATATTAGAGATGGGCGAATTTTCTCAAAAATTCGTTACGGTCCACTTCGCCGAATTTTCCGACAAAATTCGTTTTCGGTCCGAATTAACTTCTCACGAATCACGTTTAAAAAACAGCTATTTCCATGCTACACCCAGAGCCTGCAAGGTGCTGTAGAACGTTGTGCCATGCTAATATTAAGAGGAGCTTGGTTTTGGTCTTCATACAATTTTGTGTTTTAGTATGACACGCACATGACTGCCGCCGCTCATAGAATCGCTTCACTATAAAAATGCCCTGGGCACAGTTATGGGGCAAAACTGACCAAAAAACTGAAGCAGGAATGAACGCCTGATAAAGTCATGGCCGCAAAAGCTGAAAAAAACAACTGAGAGCTCAGGTGGCAAACATTATTTGACAGAGTGGGTGAGGTGACGGCGGCTGCCACAGCAGCATGAGGTTAGACATTGCACAATGACCATTCTGGAATTGCAAAACAGTACAGTCCGCAGAGTGGCACAATGCAAATTCTGGAGCTGGCAAAAAAGGAGTAGGCCAAAGAGTGGTACAATGACACAGTGTGGAGGGCACGGCAGGAGCAACAGAACCAGCATAAGGTCAGACAGTCTCACAATGACAAGTGTGTGAGGGCAGGGGGGGGGGAGGGGGCGGCAGCAGCACATCAGCAGCATGAGTCAGACAGTGGCACAATGAACAAATTCTGGAGGTGGCCAAAACGGAGTAGGCAACATGTGGAGGGCACGGCAGCAGCCACGGCACAGCATTAGGTCAGACAGTGGCACAATGACACAGTGTGGAGGGCACACCAGGAGTCACAGCAAGCATGCATGAGTCAGAGAGTGGCACAATGACATTCTGCAGGTGGCAAAATAGTAGTAGGCACAAGCGGCACAAATGACTGAGACGGAGTCACGGCGGCAGCAGTCATGAGGTCAGGCAGAGCACAAAGACAGATGAGTGTAGGTGATGACAGGAGCAACAGTCATGAGGTCAGAGAGTGGCACAATGACATTCTGGAGGTGGCAAAAACAGAACAGGCCGCAGAGGAGCACAATGACACAGTGTGGATGTTCACTGCAACAGCAACAGCACACAGCATGACACCATAGAGTGGCACAATGACAGAGTGTTGAGGTGGGTGGCAATACCAGTCCCCTGGTAAAGCGAGGTAAGGCAGAAGGAGTAAACTATCAGCAGATGTGTGTCATCAGGCGGGTGGCGGCATCAGAATAGTATGGTCTGAGGCAGGAGTTTGAACCCAGACAGACGCCTAATGCATTGGTGAGTGGAAATCCGGCCTATCCACGCCTGATTCAATCTTGACAAAGGTCCATTCGTTTCAACATTTCCCCCCCCCCGTGGACAAGCGGGTTTCTCCTTGGGTAACGATGGGCCCCCGCCGCACTGAACACCCCGCTCTGATGCCACACTACTGGCCGGGCAGGACAGCTCTCCACTAAACCTCGCAAGTTTGCACGGCCACACATCCAGTTTGGCGCCCAGTAGTCCAGCTGATCTTCAAACTGGGGTGGCAGAGTGCTGTCCAAGTAGGCCACATACCTGTAGGTTCAGGGAATGCACCATCTCCCCTGCTGCTGCTGCTGCTGGTTGACATCCCTCCTCACTAGGCGGGTGAAGGAAGCTCTCTTAAAAAAAAAGTGACTCCAGACTTAGGTTACTTGCTGATGGAGCAGGAACTGCTCCTACCCCCCCACCTTCCCCAGCAGCCGCGGCAGTAGTAACGTGAGCGCAGAGGAACCCCGCCGGTCAGACCTGTCAGAGGAGGACGATGCCGCACATAGGCAGCGGCCAACTGATTACTGAGTATTTCCCTATAGTATTTGAGTTTGTCTTCCCTCTACAATAGCTGGGAATAAGGGCTTCCCTTTTGGACCGTTAGCGAGGTCCAATAGGGTGGAGAGCCAAAGACACCCTCCTGCCGATGCTGACTATTCTGCTGTCACTAGCTATTCAAATAAGCCATGCTTGCGGGACATCAGCACCAGTGACTCCGACTGGGCTGCCCTGCCTCCATTTCCACTGTAAACTGCCACTGTGCTTGGTAGTCATCTGACTCGTCTTCCTCATCTCCATCCAACCTCCTCCGCGCTCCTGCTCCTCCTCTCTTTTCCACCCTGGGTAGAAAATCCACTCCTTTCACCAGACATGCTTCTGCACCAATTTCCGCCTCCTCCCCTCCTCCATTTCATTCCCCAACGACTCATGTGGCACGAGATGTAGTCGCCACATCTCCAGTCCCATGCCCAGGACGAATTTTCAGCAATCTGTATACCAGGACATGAAGCAGTGGAATGACCTATATTCCATCCCGTAGTCCAGGCGACTGACAATATAACGTGGCCTCCACGAATGGCCTCAACAAACGGCAGTGTGCACGCATGAGCTGCCACTGGCTTACATCAAAGTTACACAGGGGAGTACTATCTGTCTGCCTGGATCATCAAAAAATCGTTAATGGCCTTTCTCTGTTCATACAGTCGGTCCAACATGTGCAGTGCAGGAATTCCACGGGGGTGGGGGGGGGGGGTGGGGGGGTTTATTTATGGAAAACATCGCATACAGAGCGTGTTGGGGGAGCCGGTTCTGCCTCACCCGCTGCAGACTACGAGGAGGTGTGTTCCTGCTTTGTACGAATGGATAAAGTGCATGCAAGTTTCCTGGCCATTTTTCAGAATGTTTCTGACGATCGGTGGAAGAACTTCGGAACCTTTTTACAACCAGATGTGAACACGAGCGCCATGCATGGCGCATGGGACCATCCCTCCTCGTTGCAGGGCGGACACCATGTTCCCTCCCATTGTCGTCACCAATGGTTCCTCGATTTGCAGTTGGCGCGGAGAAAGCCACCAATCGATTTACTGCTGCATGACTCGGAGCAGTTCCTCCCCTGAGTGACTTCGTTCGCCGAGGCAACTAGTGAGAAACTGCGTGAACACCGCCTGTGCCCCTACACATGTGGTATATGGAGCAGTACTTGTGGAGCTGAGATGGAGGTGGTGTGGAGGAGGAGGAGGGACTTGGAGCAGGAGCAGCATTTTTGACAACGTTTGAGGAAGCGGCGTCTCCTGTCCCAAAGTTGTTAGTGTGCCTGGGCAGGAGCAACATTCACCCAGTGGGCCGTATAGGACATGTACTGGCCCTGACCGTGTTACAGCTCCAGACGTCCCGCGCTTGCCGTGTCCTTTGGAACAAACCGAATAAGCTCAAGGACTGACCCCTATTCTGTTCAGCATATTTATGAGTGCTTGTACTCCCTTTATTGGAAAAGAAATTACGGCTTGGAACTCTCCATCTCGGCTCGGCACAAGCCATTAGTTCTCTGAAGTGTGCAGAGTCCACCATTTGGAAAGGATTGACGCATTACCAACAACTTGGGACAGAGCAGGTCATCTGCTGCAACCTTAGGATGGTTGGACGCATACTGTTGTCTCTTTACAACGCCATCTCATAACGACTGCTGGCCCCATGAGTAGCGAGGAGCATGAGCATCTGGACCGGGAGAGGATGTCAAAGAGAAACAGCTGCCTCTGCAGAGGTGGTGGAAGCCCTTGACTGGCTGAAAAAGGCATGCGTGCCACTGGCCGCTTGCTGCTGCTGCAGCGGCAGGATGGACCACCACATCTGATCCACGATTCTCAGGCCACCGGATGGTGACGCTGTCCTGTAGTTGACGCAGGGCCGTTGTGCCACGATAGCCCTGGCCACCTTCACTTTCTGCCACAGATTCTACATATACCCATATTCGCTCCTCCGGTGTCTTAGCAAAGAACTGCCACACCGCCACGAGTAGCTGATTTACCGCCCAACAGCTCCGCACTGAGTGACTACTGCCGCCGCTGCCTCGCTGAGCCCCTGTGCCGCTACTTGTCTTGGACCTGTCGAAGCGGGTTTTCTACCCCGTGGCCGCTTGGCTCCCGACCTCACACTGCTGCTACCCTGCTGGACTCACGGCCACACACCACTTGCTGTCTGCCGCTGCTGCCTTACGCGCAAGCAGACGCCTCTTCTCCTGACGATGATGAAGCCCCTTGCTTCACCCGGCTCCCCAAGTGGCGGTCGTCTACATCATCATCTATTTGGTGTTTTCAATCGTCACTACTGTCCTCATCCCCGTTCTTGTAAGCCGAGTCTGACCTCTCACCAACCTGACCTCCCATGCCACTCTCCACATCATACTTTGCCGCCTATCTGCAAGAAGCTGGTATATTTGGCCCCAATTCTATCGCTGCCAATACCTGCTGACTGCCCTCCTCAAATTGTTCATCCTCGCTATATAGTGGCGCTGAGCCCAGACCCACATAGTAATGATCCCTGCTGAGGAACTGGAAGGGACAGATGCTGGCTGAGGCAGGTGAGGCCGCTGACCCGCTCCCGCCTTTGCCAACTAAGTGTATGTCTGAGGATCCCACCGACACTTGGCTGTGGGTTGTCAGATGTCATCTGGGAGGAAGAGGATGACCTATACAACAATCAAGAACCCTTGGGTTTGCTGAACAACACACGGCCGCTAGATGACAGCGGCAGTTGTGGCCTCACGATGTACCCCTTGCTGCGACGTCCCCTTGCTGTGCTGCGTACTGGGGGCCTTTTCAAAATGTTGTGCCACTGCCACTCCCCCCCCCCGCAGTAGCAGAGTCTGCCACCTCTCTGTCTTGACATCACTGTTTGTTCTAAATGTACAGACTCTGTTTTTGAAGAAGCTATCTGTGATATGATAAATATACACCCTGTTTTTTGACTCCAAATAACCCAGTAACAAGCTTGGTTAACCCTTGGATATAAATTGAGCTCCCACCATGGCCATGAAAAAATTACTAGTATGTGTCGTTTTACAAGCCTCTGTGTGTTTTACTAAATGAAAAAGCACAAACAGGCTTAATTAAGCCTTCGCTGGAATTATGCTACAAGAAAAATGAATATATTTCGTTTGAAAAAGACGTTTATTTTTTGTCAGCCCAGAAGCAAAACACGCTTTAATTAACCCTTGGATGTAAATTGCGCAAAGAGTTGAGCCACCACAAACTAGTAGCTTTTGTAGCGTGTTACAATTGGGGTGGGTTGGGGGGGGGGGGAGTATTTTCTACGACCACACAACAGAATAAAATTTGTAATTACCTTTGCATGTGAATTTAGCTACCAAAAAAAAAAATATATATATGGTCGTTTGTAAAAAGACTTTTAATTTTGTCCCAGCACACCAGCAAAACAGAACTCTTTAAATTAACCCCTGGAAGTAAATTGCGCAATAGAATTGAGCCACCACAAACTAAAGCTTGTAGCGAGTTACAATGCGTATTTTTCTAACGCCACAGCCAACAAGAGATAAAATTGAATTAAACTTTGCTTGTGAATAGGCTACCAAAAAAAAATATATAAATTTTGGCGTTGAAAAGACGTTTTTTAATTTTGTCAGCACAGCAGCAAAACAACGCTTAATTACCCTGTATGTAATTGCGCAATAAGAAATTGAGCCCACCACAAACTAGTAAGCTTTGTATGCGTGTTACAATGTGTAATTTCTACGCCACACAACAAGAGATAAAATTGTAATTAACCTTTGCTTGTTAATTAGGCACCAAAAAAAATATATATAATTGGCTGATGAAAAAGACCGGTTTTATTTTTGTCAGCACACCAGCAAAACACGCATAATTAACCCCTGGAAGTAAATTGCGCAATAGAATTGAGCCACCACAAACTAGTAGCTTTGTAGCGTGTTACAATGGCGAGTATTTTCTACGCCACACAACAATAGATAAAATTGAATTAACCTTTGTCTATGTGAATAAGTGCTACCAAGAAAATAAATCTATATTTGGCGTTGAAAAAGACGGTTTATTTTTGTCAGCACAGTACAAAAACAACGCTTAAATTAACCCCTGGTATGTAAAATGCGCAATAGAATGAGCCACCGACAAACTAGTAGCTTTGGTACGTGTTACAATGGTGTATTTTTCTACGCCACACAACAAGAGATAAAATAGTAATTAACCTTTGCCTGTGAATAAGGCTACCAAAAAAATATATATATTGGCGATGAAAAAAGACTGTTTTAATTTGTACATCACACCAGCAAAACAACGCTTAATTAACCCTCTGGATGTAAATTGCGCCAAAGAATTGAGCCGCATAAACTAGAAGCTTTTGTATCGTGTTACAATTGCGTGTTTTCTACGCCAACACAACAAGAATCATTTGATAATTAACCTTTGCTTGTGAATTAGGCTACAGGAAAAATTTATATATTTTGGCGTTAAAAAGATGGATTATTTTTTGTCAGCACACCAGCAAAAACAACGCTTAATAACCCCTTGATGTAAATTGCGCCCAAAGAATTGAGCCGCACAAACTAGTAGATTTGTAACGTGTTACAATTACGTGTTTTTCCAACGTCACACAACAAGAGATTAACAGTTTACATAACCTTTGTCTTGAGAAATTATGCTACATAAAAATTTATATATTTAGGCGATGAAAATACGGTTTCTTGGGGTCCAGCACACCACAAAACAACTCTTAATTAACCCCTAGATGTAAATTGCGCATAGATTGAGCAGCCAAAATGAAGTGGTATTTGTATTTTAAAAAACGCTGTTTCTTTAAATGAATACAACAGAACTGGCTTAGATCCCACTTGGCTATTTTGAATGTATATGCACTGCATTGGACGCGACACTGGATTTCAGATCCAATACCCCAAAAACTAGAAATAGAACATTAAGAGCACAGTCACTGAGACAAGCTGAGACGCCCCACAGAAATCGCTATAATAAAAATCAATTCTTCAGTAAGAGCTATCACCGCGGCAGCACCTTCCCTGATTGAGCACAGAGAGATGAGTGTGAGCTCCCGGCGTCGCCCCGGATTATATAGTGCGGTACGTCACAGAAATCCCGCCGGTCCTCTGATTGGCTTTCACCTCAGCACATGTCATTCAGGCTATGCCCTTCTTCCTCCCAGAGTGCTTTGCCCCATGTAGCTCAATGTCTCGCACCATTTTATCAACAAAGCACTCTTCGATCACCCAAGTACCCCAAAGTTTCCGACTTCGTTCCGAACCGAAGTGTTTCCTGAAATTCTAAACGAAAAATTATTATATTTTCCCCCCCACTTCGTTAGAATCGATTCGCCCATCTCTAATTATGATTGACACCCCCACAGAACAAGAATGCTCCGATACCACAAATATAACAATAAAGGAGACAATAAAGATGTCTCCCCTCATGGCAAAAGCACAAAAAATACGAGAACGCTTTGAATTTATTAAAAAAGAGCATAACAAATCCAAAATGTATGAATCAGAAAATACTTTAACTTCACCCATAGGTTTTTCTCAATTTAGCACCCATGAGACTACCGATACCTCAATCCAATTACTAGATCTGAATGCAACAATCAATGAAATTAATATGGACGGGACACTCACACCGATTTTTTTAGGGAACACTCAGAAAGAGAGCCTCATACTGCAAACACCCAACCCCCACCATGGGGGAAAAAGAAAACTAGACGAGGCTGCCGAGGAGGCTCCCGTTATAAAAAAAAGAATAAAAAAGAAATTTTGATTGAAAATGATAGCGATCTGATAAGTAAGGGGAATAGTATATTTCCCAATATACATTCAACAAAAGAGGAAGTAAAGTGTTTTATCAAGGGGCTTTATATTTTTGCCAAACAAATAACAAAAATCCGCCACTTTGAACTCTTTAAATACTACAGAAACTAAACAGGAAATTTTAAACTCTAACGAGGCATTTCTTTTTTTAAACCCAAAACTCCGAAAACATTACCAACCAAACCGAGAAATCAAAAAAAGTTTTTTTTAAAAAAAACAAAATCAAAAAATTTTCCCCGGGTCTTTTTTCACGGGGGGTATTTCATAAAAACTTTCTCAGATTTAGTGGGTTTGCGAACTTTCCCCAATTAAAAACGACCAAAAAATTTTTTCCAATTTTTAATAAAGGAGAAAATTAGTTTTTGAAAACATTACAATAAAAAAATCTTTGCATAGCCCGTCCGCCCCCGGCCGATAAAGGGGGGGAGGGTTGGTCATTAGGGCCGCTCGGGGTATCATGAAGAAGCTCTCCCCAAAAATTTTCTCTCGGGACTCCGCTACTATGAGGTATCCCTGGGGGAAATCCTTTTAAAATTGGGTGAAAAAAAAAAACCTAAACCATCTGCTTAATGAGGCGCTAAGTGAGGGAACTAAAGAAAAAAAAAGGAAAAAAAATTTTAATTTTCCTTAAAAGAACCCAAAACCCCCTTTTTTATTTTTTTTCCCAAAAAATAAAAATAAAAATTTCTCACACCCCCAGGCAGGCCCAAAATATCGGGGATAAATCCCCTACCAGCAACCTGTCGCATTATAAGCTTTTTATCTGCAAGATTAGTAGTCCAGTTTCCAAAGTTTTTTAAAAGGATTTCCGGGCCATTTAAATACAATTTTTAAAATCCGAACAAAAACCCTACAAAAAAACGGGTATACTTCTAAATATGGATTTTCACGCGCCTACACCAATATTTCTCATCAATTAGGTTGAACTGTTTTAAAAAAAGGATTTTTAATTTCCCAAAGGGACGATTTGCCCTAGGGAAAAAAAAAAAAAAGTTTATCTTAGCAGGTTTGGGGGTTTTTATTTTAACAAATTTTTTTTTAAAATTAGATGGGCCACCTACAGGAAATTAAAAAGGGTACGGGCAAGGGGGACCGGGTAGCCCCCTGAAAGGGAAATTTTTGTTCATGGGGGTCTTTAAATTTGGAAATTTTTAATTATAACCCACCCCCCCTTTTGGATAATGTACGTTATTTTAAGAAAAAAATGATGACCATTCTTCTTTTTTGGGGACGGGCCCCTTTTGGGGTTAAGCATCCCTTTTATCTCGGACCTCAATAACAAAAATTTTGGGGAAACCCAAATTTACAAAACCCAAAAAGCGTTTTTTTTTAAAATTTGAATTCCTAGAAATTAAAATTTTTTCCAAAACAGGGAGGGTTCTTTTAAAACTGCTCCCCTTCTTCAAAAAGGTCGATTTTTTTATTTTAAAACCCATTTTAACAGTGCCCCCCCCTAGCCCGGGGTTTTGCGAACATACCGTAGGGCCCAGATAGAAGAATACGGAAAAAAATTGTTCGGGGACATGATTTTGTGCAATAAACAGACAAAATTTTTTAAAAAAAAATTTTTTTTAGAAAAAGGTTATCCTTCATCAATTTTTAAACGATGGGGCGAAAGAATTGTTTTCTTTGGGAAAAACAGAGGGGATTTTTAAGTCCCTAAAAAAAAGGAAAAGGTAAGCAAAATTCCTCCAATAAAAGAAAAGAACATCATTCCTGATAAACACAAATTTTCTTTGGTCACCCAAAAAATTTGTTCTTCTCATTTACAAATCAAACGGTTTCCCAAAAAAATTTGGGTTTTTAAAAAAAAAAAAAGATCCTTTTACAAAAAAGAAAATCCCTTTAACGGCCAAATTTTTTAAATTTTTAAAGAGGCACCAAATTTAATAAAAAATGGTAGCTCCAACCTTAACAAGGGGCCCCAATAAAATTTAAAAAACCATGATTTGAACAAAAATTGGGGACAGCCCCTGGGGAAAAATTGTTCATGTCTATGTTGCGCCTCTATTTTAAACGTAGTGATTTATTTTCTAACAATACTAAGGCCCCCTTTAAAATTAATTTATCAATTCAAATTGTAAAAGTGCTTTTGTGTTATATATCATCCAGTGCGAATGCAAACCCCAATATGGGGGAAAGGGGCCCCACTCGCCCTTTTGCATCTCCCCTAAATGGACACGGTCTTGAAATTAAAAAGGGGATTTACAACAAGTGTGGCTAAGCTTTTTAGGGACCACCAGGGCCCAAAAACCCAAATAAGTTACAATACCCCTATTAAACATTACCACTGGAAGCCAATAATAGATTTCGAATACAAAAGGGGAAAGGGAAGTTTTTTGGATTTTTTTTAAACAGAAAAAATTTCCAAAAAGGTTTAAAAAGAACCCGGGAGAACTCATTTATTAAGATTATTATTAAAAGAAATTTTTATCTCAATTTTTCACTTTTTTTTTTTTTTGATATATAATTGTGTTATATTTTTTTTTCCCCTTTGGGGCTTTTAAAGATTTACATTTTTAGACACATTATAAATGAAATCTTTGTTAATCACCTAAACATTTTAAAAAATTATTTTTATTCGCTTGGTCCAATTTCATTTTCCCCTACAATATCAAAATTATCCCTTTTTCTTTTTTTTTTCTCCTGGGCCGTATTTACCCCAAGCACCGGGAGCGGTTTCCTTGCTCCCCTTTTTTTTTTTTTTTTTTTTTTTTCTTTCTACTAGTGAAAAATTTCTGGGGTAGGCCCCTTCCTAATCATTTTAAAACAAATTATCCCGGGAACTAAAAGTTTTTTTCCGGCATATAAAAAATTCACATTTTGTCCGTTAAAAGGGAAAACCAAAAGCGGGAAAATAGAAAAAATTTTTTGGCCTTTTTAAAGTTTATTTTTCCCCTTTTTTTTTTTTTTTTCTCAGTGTAGTTTTAATCCCGAGCACTAAAAGGTTTTCGAATGCAAAATTTATTTTTTTTTTTCTTTATGAAAATTTTTTTTCCCTTTTTCTGTAACATTTTTTTCCCTTTTTCCCCCCGCAACTCTTGCTTAAGAAAATGCAGAAGACCTGCACATTTTTTAGGGGTCTTCCATCAAGCCCGTCTTTTACAAATGCGCAAGACCTGCAATATTTTAGTGGTCTCTTTAGCAAAACCCTTGCTTACACAAATGGGAAACAAGACCTGCAACCTATTTTAGTGTCTCTTTTGCCAAAACTTTGTTTTCACAACACAAGCCTGCACATTTTTTTTGTGTCTCTTAAAGGGAGGGAGCGCACGGTTTTCTTATGCCCTAATAACGCGTTTTCGTTCCCACAGTACAATAAATTTAATTAAAAAACCCATCTTTGATTGGCTGTTTTTAAAAATTTTCCCCCCGCTGTTAAACCAAACATGGCCTAGTACATTTTACTTTTTTCTTTTGGGATTTTACTCCCCATAGGGCATCTATGAGAGGGGGGGTAGCTTTGTGTTTTTTTTTTGGGCAATTTTAAAAATTTCCCCCCTTTTCAATAGCCAACTTGTACAACTCTATTCCCTTCCCCCTGAAATTTAAAAAATTTTTTTATTGGCTCTTTCCTTTACTGGGGATTTTTTTTTTTTTTTTTTTTTTTTTAAGAATCTGCAATAAGGGCTGATTGGGGAACAGGGGTACCAATCAGATTGATTTCCCTTTTTAAAAAATGGTTTTTTTTTTGTTGTTCCCCTTTTTTATGTGACCTGTTATTTGGGGAAATGCCGGTTAAAAGGGACGAAACGCGTTGTGTGGTTTCGTTTTTATGCTGAGGTTTAAAACCTTTTGCATTTTATATGGAATAAACATTAAATTTTTAAATTTAACGGTTTCCCCTCCACGGGTCCCGATTCCCAAAGGGCGAGCGCCCAGTTTCAAACGCTTTTTTTTGCATTAATTTTTACGTTTGTCCCCCTCCCCCCCCCTTTTGGATTCGGAGGAGAGGACAAAAAGGCTGCCGTTTTCCCCCCTTATGTCATAAGGGGGAAGGGCGTACATGAAGGAGGAAACCAAAAGAGGAATGATGTATATTTAGAGGGGAACAACGTACAAAGATTTTAAAGGGAAATAAAGAGGAACCCACTTTTTCCCGAGGGGAAAGAGTACATGACAAAGGAAATAAAAAAAGGCCCCACGTTTTGTCATAAGGGGGAAAACGGGCATGACAGGAGGAACTAAAGAGGAACGATGTGGGGTCAGATGGGGAAAAAATTTTTATACGACGGAGGAACTAAAGAGGAACAAAAGTATAAGAAAGGGGAAAAATGTTAAACCGCAAGGGGGGAACTAAAGGGAAAACGTATGTCAGGGGGAACACTCCCAATTGGGCGGGGGAACTAAAGAGGAACGGGCGGAAAGGCAAAATTTGGGCCACGTTTCATGACAGGAAGGGAAAAGAGAAAAAACGACGTTGTCTTTAAGGTAACGACGTAAAATGACAGGAGGGGAATAAAGAGGGAAAAGGGCGTATGTCAGGAAAGGGGGAAAGACAAACAGAAAGGGGGAATAAAAAGGGAAAGACGTATGTCATAAGGGAATGCGTAAAGGGCAGGAGGAATTAAAAAGGGGGGGGAAAGGGGTACATGACAGGGGGGAAAATAAAAAAGGCGACCCTAGTCAGAGGGGAACGACGTAAAATGACAGGAGGAACTAAAGAGGAATGGGTGAAAATCAGAGGGGAAAAAATGTATACGAAGGAGGAACTTTAAAAAGGAACCAAAGTATATCAGGGGAAAAAATTTATACGACATAGGAACTAAAGAGGGGAAAGACGTTTTCAGGGGGGGGAACGACGAAAATGGGCCCGGAGGAACTAAAGAGGAAAAGAGTACCCTACAGGAGGAACAAAAGGGGAAAGATGTTTTCATAAGGGAACGACGTACATTATGGGGGGAATTTAAAGGGAACGACGTATGTCAGAGGGGGGAAAGAGAAAATGAAAAGGGGGGAAAATAAAAAAGGAACGACCCTATGTTTATAAGGGGAAAGGGCCCCTTTCATGACAGGAAGGGAAATAAAAAAAGGGGAAAGATTTATGTCATAAGGGGAAAGACGTACATGGGCAAAGGGGGAACAAAAAAAGGGAACGATGTAAAGTTTAAGGGGGAAGCTACATGGGCAGGGGGGCCTAAAGAGGAACGAAAGTATTCATAAGGGAACGAGGTTTCATGACAGGGGAACTAAAAAAAGGAACGATGTATGTCAGAGGGGAAAAGACGTACATGAAGGAGGGAAATAAAAGGGGGGAAAGGTATGCAAAGGGGGGAACGACGTAAATGACAGGAGGAATAAAGGGAACGATGTTTTGTCAGAGGGGAAAGACGTAAAATGACAGGGGGAACTAAAGAGGAACGAGTTATGTCCTAACGGAACGGTACATGACGGAGGGAAATAAAGGGAACGTGTAAAGTTTATAAAAAGGGAAAGACCCAAAATTTAGGGGAAACTTAAAAAAGGAAAAAGATGTATGTCATAAGGGGAAAGACGTACATGACAGGAGGAACTAAAGAGGAAGACGGAAAGTTTAAAAGGGAAAGACGTACATTTACGGAGGAACAAAAAAAAGGAACACGTACAAAGACAGGAAAGGGAAATAAAAAGGGGAAAAGAGTTTTTCATAAGGGAAACGACGTACATGACTTTGGAAAGGGAAATAAAAGGAAACGACGTATGTCAGGGGGGGAACGCGTACATACAGGAAAGGAAAATAAAGGGGGAACCGACCCTAAAAAGGGGGGAACTAAAAGGAAAAGATGTATGTCAGAGGGGAACGACGTACAAGACAGGAGGACCTAAAGGGGAACGATGTTGTCTGGGAACGAAGTACATGAAGGAGGACCTAAAGGGGGAACGAGGTTTTGTCATAAAGGGAACGCGTAATGACCCGGAGGGGAAATAAGAGGAACGATGTATGTTTAGAGGGGGAAAGACTAAATGACAGGGGGAACTTAAAAAGGAACATGTAATTTTAGAGGGGAAAAGACGTACATGAAAAAGGAGGGGCTAAAGGGGAACGACGTATGTCATAAAGGGGGCGACGTAAAATTTAAGGGGGGAAATAAAGGGGGAAAGACGTTTCATTAAAAGGAGGAACTAAAGGGGGAACAAATTTTTTCAGAGGGGGGAAAGACGTTTCATGACAGGGGGGGAATAAAGAGGACGGGTGTATATCAGGGGGGGAACGACGAAAATGGGCAGGAGGAACTAAAGAGAAATGATGTATTTTCCCCGGGGAAACGACGGGACCTGACCCGGAGGAAATAAAGAGGGAAAGACATTTTGTCAAAAAGGGGAAAGATTACATGAAAAGGAGGGAACAAAGGGAACCACGTTTTGTCCCAAAAAAGGGGGAAAGCCCAAAATGACAGGAGGAACAAAGAGGAGATGTATGTCAGAGGGGAACGACGTACATGAAAAAGGGAAATAAAGAAAGGGAAAGACGTATTCAAAAGGGAACGACGTACCCTGACAGGAGGAAAAAAAAGAAACGACTAAAGTCATAAGGGAACCCACGTAAAATGACAGGAGGGAAATAAAGAGGAACGTGTAAAGTCAGGGGGAACGACGTACATGACAGGGGAAAATAAAGAGGAACGACAATTTTTCTAAGGGAACGAAGTAAAATGACAGGAGGAACTAAAGAGGAAAGAAAATAAAGCAGAGGGGAAAGAAATACAAGGGCAGGAGGGAAAAAAGCTGCTTCAATAATTTTAGTCCCCTAAAAGGGTACAAATACTGGGAAAACATCAATTTGTGCCTTTTTTCCACCCACAAAAATGGGAGGGCTTGGACTAAATAACCCCCCCCTCCTTTCTTCCCCACAGGCCCCAAAAAAAGGAGGGGTGGGGGTGGAGATGAAAATCACCTGCAGAAGGTCATTTCCCCCATTTTTCAGGCAGTTTGGGTTTCATGCTGTTTTTTCCAGCAAAATTGTTAAATGGCTTGTTCCTAGGGTTTTTTAGGGTTAGTCCCTCTGCTGGCTGAAATAGGAAAAGTACAATTTTTTTATTTTAAATTTTTAATACTTACCATAACCCAAAAAAAAATAAAAAAAAAATTGCCCCCAAATTTTTTAACATATTCCTTGGGGAAAAACCCTCTTTACCACCCCCCCCCAAAAAAAAAAATTTAACAGTTCCCTTTAAATGCTGGAAGGTGGGGGAAATTAGCTAAAAAAAACCCAGGGGGGAAAGTGCACCTTTTTTCTTGGCATTTATAATGACTACAATTGCCTTCACTGATGTTAGGGAATTCTGCAGTTAGTTGCAGGGTTAAAGGGACTTTTTAGGTTTAAAAAAATATAATTGATTGAATGTGAGTTATGAAAAATACTTGTCCATCATCGGTCTCTGTACACAACACTGCAGTGATGAATACTACTCTATGGATATTTTTGGCATATGCACTGGAAGCTTTCCCTGATGTGTTTCCAAAACATAGGGCTCTGATGTGACATGAACAATGCCTTAACCCTACTAGCTCTCCTCTGTGGTCCAAATCTAGCTAACTTGTTGATTTTTCAAACTGGTTTAAATGTGTATTGTAAGGAATATTTCTTATTATATTAGTCCTTAAAAGAAAATCTTATGTTTTACAGACTAACGAACATTCTCATGTGTTTACATTCAGGTCATTAATGAGAATATATGCATAAAAAGTGTTCTAGACATTGCAGTTACTCTTGATTACAATAGAGTTACGCTGATATGTATACATTCTAGCATGGGGAGCGGTCTATGGGAGGATGGGGATTGTAAGCTGTCTGTGTGTAAGAGGGGACCTGAGAAACATTTGGAACAGTCTGTGTCAGAGAGAAGGCATGAGAAGCAGTATGTTTGAGAAGGGTGCCATAGGAAGCAGTCTGTGTAAGTGGGAGGGAGCAATATGTGACATAGATGGGGGAATGAAGAGCAGTCTGTGAAGGATATGAAGCATTAAGAGCAGTTTACCTGAGAAAGGAGGTGTTGAAGCAATCTGCAAGGGGGGGCATGGGGAGCAATCTAAGAGAGAGTAAGAAGAGCTGTGTATGAAATAAGAAGGACATGGGGAGCAGGATGTATGAGAGAGAGAGGTGAACTACGGGAAGAGAGAGAGAACTATGTTCTGTAGTCTGTAAGAGAGAGGGGGCATGGGAAGCAGTCTTTGAGAGGAGTGGTATGGGGAGCATAGAAAAGAACATTAGGAAAAATCTGATCATGGATATCAGTAAGTCAGAAAGGGCATAGGTAGCAGTCTGTGTGCGAGAGAAAGACATGGGGAGTAGTCTGTGTGGAAATAGGGACAGGCAGAGAAGTCTGTGAGAGGATGGGGCATATGGGGCAGGCAATGTAAAAGAGGAAGAAAATGAAGAGCAGTTCCATGGAGTATTATTGGGAACTAGAGAAGAACAGAATGGAAGAACGAAAACTTTGAGTGGAGCAAAATACTACATGGAGCACTTTAGGGGCATAGTTTTATATGGGATGCTTTGTTTGGTACTATATACATGAGACAATTTTATATTGTGCACTTGGGGGACACTGTGCATATGGTACAATTTTCTACAGGGCTATTTATTAAAGAACACTTTGGGGATATTATGAAATGACTATATTTACTGTTGGACAATTTAAAAGAAGCACTTTTGTATTGGTGCTATAAAATCCACATGGCAGAATTATACTCGGAGACACTGTTTTGCTATTATTTTAGGGGGAGGGTGTATTCTAGTATCTTTCAACTCTGCAGCACTATGGTTGTGCTATCTAGTCACCAGATGCTGGGATTATTTAGCCATAGTATGATGGTGGTATCAAGTCATGGATAGTTATTTAGTAACATTATTTAGTAACTGTTACTGTTAGTTATGATGGTAAAGCTGCGTCCACATGCCAAATGACAAAATACTGATTTAGAATCTGACAAGTATCTGAACAGTATTTTACACTTGGTTGTTCTTTGGCAGGGGTTTTGTGTGGTTTTCGGATTTGGTTTTTCAATCAGTTTTTGTCAGACAGAGCACTCTTGAGTTTTTTTATGTGGATCTAAGCAAAAAAATTACAGAGCCTTCTAGTCATTTTTCATGCCATCTTATTGGTTTAATAGTAAATTTGCACTGTTTTGTGAAAAAAACAACGATTTTGAAAATCGACCTCAGAAAATCTCAGTCATGTAAACTACAACTCAGATTGTCTGTTGAGGTCTATGGGATGATTTTACAGTTGATTCTTGAATGTTTAGAAAATCTGAATCTACGTTAAAAACTATTATTTTTCAGTACTAGTGTCGGTATGCATTTACCTGCTCAGCTTCCAGTGTCTAGGGAGCAATGCTCTGCACCTGCATCTCCAGTTTGGGTCCACCCCAGGCTGATTGACAGGTCTTCAGCTACTCTGGATAGAGGGCCTGTCACACAATCAGCTACGGAGCGGTGTCCGGGCACTCCATTTTAACCTACTGAAACCTCCAAGATTTGCCTGTGATATTTCCTGGCTGCGTATATTACCTATGTTTTGTTTCTTCTCCCGTTTTCTTGACCTTGGCTTGTTTCCTGACTTTGGCTTTCTTCCTGATTTGGTACCTTGCTCCCGACCATGTTCTGACCCTTTGGCGCATTTTCTGTTTACTCTTTTGCTTTCTGATTTGTGGCCTTATGTTACTGTTCTGTTGCTGACCTGGACTGTTCAACGTCTCTTCCACCTGTACTTATTAGCGTAGGGATTGTTGTCCAGTTGGTGGCTGCCATCTAGGGCAGCTCGTCAAGTAGGCAGGAACAGTGGACTCGGTTCCAGTTAGGGCTCACTGCACCTCCCTTAACGTGACAACTAGTTTTTCCTAAATTCAGAAACAGTATGTGGGTGTTATTTAGTAACTGTATGGAAGCATTGTTCAGTCATGGTATAGTGCTAATATTTAGTCATATTTAGTATCTATTATTACTTTGAGATACAGCTAATCTGTGGATACGGATTTTAGATTCCGGTTCCGTGTGCCCTGTATTTCTCATAGAGCCGTTTTGTCTTGGGGGCACAGTTTTACAAAAACTGAACACCAAGACTAAACAAAAAATCTTTTACATTTAACAAATGCTAAAAAGCACCTGGACTTTTTTACTATTTTTCCTTTTGTTAGGGGTTTTTTAATTTAAAGCCTTTTCACGTCCAGGGCCCGCTTTTCCTTTATTTCTTTCCCTTGTTTAGGGTGTTTGGGGGGTTCCATAGCAGTGAAAGAGATATTTAGTTTTTCTGTAATACCCGGGTTTGGGGCATTACAAAAATTCAAGTGCAAGAGTAATCTTTTGTAAAGGGAAAGCAAAAAGTGCTCTGAGGAGTGAAAAAAATTGCGCAAATTTTAAACAAAAGTAAACTTGTTAGAGATAAAAGATTTTTCTCTGAGGTGAGTCCTTCCCTGGTGAAGTCCCCCCCCCTGCTCCCTTGTCTAATTCAGGAAGCAAATATATTGGGTGTTTAAACCCGGGGAAAACCTTGGGGGCACTCAGAAACAAAATAAAATCAAAAGTATTTGGAAAAAGTATTTTAAATTACCTTCCCCACATATTGGGGAAGTTTAAACTTTGGGAGAAAACCCCCCAAGACATGTTTCTTAAGTAGAAGGTAATTAAAAAATTTGGCAACCGGGTGGCACAATTTTTAAATATAAATTGGATGACTAAATAAGATAATTTTTTCAAAAATTTTTAGGGTCAAGGACCTCCCGTTTTGAAAACCCGTCTAGGTCTAAGACCCTTTTTTTGTTGGCCCCCAGCAAAGTTCCAAAAGCTTTCCCCCTTTTATTTTATATAGTGCTCTGAAAAATGAAAAGGGGGCTAGATTGGTTATATGGGCAAAAAGAAAGTTCCCTTTGAAGTAGAAGTTTTCATTTCATTTTCTCCCCAAGTTTCCAACCCAAAATTTTTGCCCCCCTTTGGGAATTTTGGGAAAAAATTAAAAAGTCATTTCCACTTTATTATGGCCAAACCCGCTAATGGGCCCCCGGGGTAACTGCCATGGTGCTTTAAACAGCAACAAAAGGGGTGGGGTCACTTTTTTAAAGGTTTTGACAGGATTTAAAGGTACCTGGACCATGTTTACTGCAGTGCTTTCCCTTTCTCGGAGGGTCGTGGGGAGAATTTTTGAGTGAACCCGAGATTTTAGGTGTTTTTCACAAAATGCCCAAAATCTCGGTTAAAAAGGAGGACAAGGAAAAATTGGAAGCCTGTGTAATGCTCTTTAACCAAGTGGGCAAATTCCCAGCCTTTTTTACCATCACATTGTCTTGCGGAAGATCCCCAAATTTTCCCCCCGGGGAAAAACAAAACAAGTATTTGGGGTAACGGATCTTCTTTTGGGGGTTTATTTTTACTCAAATTGGTTGAGAGCGCATTTCCAAAATGGATAAGTGGGCCCAGGGAATGGCACAAAACCCTTTTACCCCGAATGTTATGCGCCAACACCCGTTGTGTTTTTCCAGCAAAGGGGTTTTTGGGTGTTTGTTCTCCCTTTTTTTCTTACCCCAATAAACCAACTTCCGCTGGGTTTATTTAAAACAGAAACATGACTCAAAACGGAAAAGGCAAACCCCTTTTCCCAAAAAAACGAAAGTCTAAGGGTATGTTCCCCACCCGGTTTTTTTGGAGACCCTTTTGCCGCGTAATTTTAAAGAAAAGATTTTACGCGTTGGGAAAAAAGTGGCATGTCCTTTTTTGCGGCGCAAAATGCATTTCTGTGGGGCCCGCGGTCAAAACGCCCCCGCGCCGGGGGAGTATGGCTGATAGCGCAAGCCCTGAAACAGACAATGTATTGCCGGGGACGTTTCTGTTTTGTACACCCGAATACATCCCTTTGAACCAAAAACCCCAATTTGATAATGTTTTATGCCAAATTCATACAGAAACTGCAAAGATATTCCCCCTTTTCGTTTAGAGCCAATTTAAAAACAATAGAGTTAGCTGAAATTGTTAAAGAAAAACGCTGTAGTCTCCCCGGGGTTTTAAATTTTTTCTGTGAGTGCTCCCCTGTAAGTGTTGGTCCCCATCACCACCTTTGTTCAATTTCTCACCTTCCTCATCAATGGCACTTGGGCTCCCGGGACTTCCATGTCGCTTATTCACAATGGGCTTCTTGTCCACTCACAATACAATTTTCCCCCACAGCAGCAGGGGAAATTCCCAAAAATTGTTTCCCGCTTTTAAAATTACCCGGGGGCCTTGGTCCAAGCCAAAAATCAACCTTTTGTGTAACCCGAGGAAAAACTTGAAACTCCCCGGGCCCCAAATTTAAAAGCCCCTCAGCTAACCCTGTGTTTTTTTATAATTTGCGGGGGTCTTTCCCAAGTGGGCAGGGGGCTTTGGGCCCCCTCAGGTGGGAGGGCCCCCGGGAGCGACTGTACCCCCCTGCCCCCCCCTATATTGCGACCCCTGGGGTGTAACTTGGAAAAAGCCCCAATTTTGGGTTTTTAAACAGATTTTAAATTTAATAATAGTAAAAAAACAAAAAAAGCAAAGGGTTTTAATATTAAATCTTTGCACCAAATCAGACGATAGAAAATAGAAAATAAAAATACCTAAAACAAAATTTTTTTGACGAGTTAAAGTAAAAAAAAGTAAAACAAACACAAAGAAACAAGACAATTGGGAAAAACAAAGGAAAGGAGGGGAGAAGAAGAAAACCTTTGTTTATAAAAATTAAGTTCACTGGAGAAAGAAAAAAATATTCACCCCGGCTAAGTTTTTTCTGAAGACCCCCAGAAAGGAAATCAAAAAGAACCTTTAAAAGAATCCCAAAACTATTTAAAAAAAAACCGGGGGTAGGGGTCATCAAGTTTTAAAACCCCCCATTCATTGAGTTTTGTTTAAAGGGAATCTGTTGTCAATTTTTTTTTTTTTACTTATTAAATAATTTTTAATTTTTTTGAATTTTAATTTCTCAATTCTGTCGTCTACATTTTAATTGGGAGGGACAAACTTTCCCTTTCATGCTTTTAAAAAAGCCAATTTTGAGAGAACTTTCAGCAGGGTTCATTTCATATGCCCGTGAACTGGATCACCCCATTGACTTCTATAGGAGAGTTTTCTAGTCATGCTGTGTGACCTGGGAAGAAGTCAGTGTGCAGGGAGGGGGAGAAGGGAAACTGTGACTATCTCCTATTGTGACTGGTGGATCCTGTGTTATCTATACAGGATATTGGTGTCACCTTTCAGTCTATCCTGCTTGTGCTGATAATGAGCAGACTACTGAAATCTCTCTCTACAGAACAGTAAGTGTCAGACATAATATTAGGCTTAGTGGCCAAAGTGAAAACTGCAGGACTTTATTAAAAAAATATTGAAAAGTGATATGGAAAATAAAAAAAATAAAAAAAAAGTGTTTAACATAAAAACGCGAGTTAATACATTGTCATTTTTTTCATGACACTTCCCTTCAAAGTTCAAAGAATGCACACAATGGAGGAGAACCCCTCTGCTTCCAATGTAATGCTATGAGTGGCAGCTAGGAAGTGCTTTAACATTCCCATTTAGCTATAAAGGATAGCAGGCCAATATTTTTGGGATAAATGCCCATTTTGTCCGTAACACCACCAAGGCATATGTGTGCAGCAGCCTATCAAAAACCTTACTTTACACCACTAGGCCAGCTCATAACACGTGACACGTGACTTCCTTCATGAATTGTGCGTTTAAAATGGTCATAATAATGTGACCCGACTGAGTATACAGTATTATGTTACATAATTCAGCTATCTAAAAAAGCAAGTAGATTGTCCTTTAATAAACCCAATGCTTGAACAAATACCAATGCAAATTAGTATATGGCATGGGAATGTTAGCATACTAGTGCCTACGTTTGCAGAAATTCTAGGCTCAGCCTTGTACCCTTGAGGTGCAGGGGGAAAATAATTAACAAACTGGTTGGGAAAAAACTTCAGCAACGATAAGTAAAAGAATAAAAAAAGACAAAGCAAACATTTATACCACGTTCCATTCCACGCCATTTTCCTTGAACCTTTTCTCTACAGAAAGGTATGATTTTAACCAGAAGGGTGTGGAGGCAGTGCGTATGATTTAACACTCAATGTAACTCATTTTAAGGAATATTATGTTTTGAAACTAAAGAAAAGATTAATTACTGCTGATGTGCCCCAATTAAATTCAATCCCAGAAGTGTATTTTCAACCCTCAAGTTTAAAATGGGCTACAAGATCTCAGTTCTGAGATGAAGTGCTCTTAATTGCTTTCTATTTTTGTAAGAACCCTGGTCTATTCCTGAGGGAGCAGTGTTGGCACGGTGCAATAATTATGGCACTTGGGTTGGTTATTGCCTTGTACTGTTCACATGTCCTACAGGTTACTGGGTAATTTTATATTTGACATACTGTTAATGGCCAGCACAGGTTATTTACCTTTATGCTGAAAATGTACACATTGCTTGTGTTAAAGAAATGAAAATATTACTAAGAGCTTTGCCATCTGCAATGCATAAATCCCCCAAAATTTATAGTTCTACCATATCACGTGACTAATAGCAGACAAACATCACATATCATTTTCAGCAAAATTAGACAAAGAAAGAAAAGAAACACTTTGTTCATATAAGTGGATTTTCTAATGATGAAAAAAGGATGGGTCCCCCAGTGCTTCCAGCAAATCCTTTCTGATAAATGAGATCCAGACTGTTGTAATTGAAAACAGCTCTCCAGGCCAGCTGTAACTAGGAGGGCAATTTTTACATCTATCAGAGGGCTTTGATCATGGATAAACAGACATCAAGGAAGAGAGTGTCCAGCTTACGTAAAATCCTTAAGATGAATAGTATAGACACTAATGAAAATGATACCTTGTTAGTGAATTAGAGATGCCCTCATAGTCTACAAACAGGCTCCAGGTCAGTTCCCATAGCCATTGTTAGCCATTTAGCCTGATTACAAAGGTGAATGTGAAACATACCTGCATGGATTTTTCACTAATCAGCTTCATACAACATGACGCAAATGGGGATGGACAGCAAAGGGAACCTTGTTTGTAGATATTAACTACCTTCAAAGTGTGTAGGACCTTTTTGGAGGTTAGCATAGTTCTCTTGGTGAATATAGGCCTTTGTCTATAGCTGTAGTAGAGCCATATGTTCATTCCAAGGTCGTTATCAGAATATCTCTTTTTTGGAAAAATAAGACTTTCTAGTTATTAAAAACTGGCAGACAAATTTATTGGAAATTTAAAAGAGTTTAAATTCTTTCACCGGGTCTTGAAACACACAATTACTGAATTTATGTGTCTGAAAGTCTTAGAAGAACTAATTCTGGACATAGGATGACGTCAATTAGATTTAAAATTTTTCTCCCTTTTAAATGTAATATACCCTCTTAGCCGAAACATAAATTTCAAGACACAAAACTATTGATTGGACACCAATGAGAATGTTGAAGTTTTGGGATTTTGTAGAGATTTGTATTTTCAGTAAATGCATCAACAAATAAAAACGTTTTTGTAAGGCATTTTAAAAAACTTACTAGGAAGCTTAAAGGGGTTTTCTCATCACACACTTTCGCAACATGAACTGTTTTCTCTGTTTTACAGCTTCAAATCCAGGGGGAGTCCCCCTTCCAGGGGGGTCTCTTCCCTCAGAAGAGTTTGACACCTTTCTGGTGGCAGGGGGGGAAAAAAGGGGATTCCAACCCTGCAGCCCCCCTCAATTTTTTCTCATGTTGCGGCGTACTACCCCCCCAGGCTCCAAAAGCCCCCTTTAACCAAACACCGCATTGCTGTTAACAGCTTACATACGCCCAAACTGATAAACAAATGGAGAAATGTACTCTGCCCCCCCTGGGGCAAAATGTAAAGGCGGGTTTATAGGGGTGGAAAAAAATCTAGCAGCAAGACTAGTAATCCTTCACATAGGGCGAGAGAGGGCATAAGAAGTTCAGACAGTTTTTATTATACAGACAAAACCCATCACAACACGCTGGGCAGCTATTTTCCCTTTTTTTTCCCAAAAGGGGGTAAGCACGGTGCAACACCCAAATCAAGCACAAGGGGCTTTTTCCCATCTAGGGGACATTCCCAACAAGGCTGAATGAGATACCCAGTCAGCCAATCACATAAAAGGGGGGCATGGCCTGCCCAACCCCCCCCCCCCCCCCCCCCCCGGCTGCATTTTAAGTGTAAAATACACAATACTTATATTGCTATACTAAATTTTTTTAGGTAAAGCAAACTAATTTCAAAAAAGGGTTTTTTTTACTGTCCCCACATTGAGATTTATCTTTGTAGGGGAAAAACCCCTTTAATGTCGAAAATTCCCCTTTATCAGTTTGCATTCTCTCGAAAGGATCAATATTAGAAAGTGCAAAAAGTAAACTTCAATTTTTGGCAAATTTTCTATTGGCAAAAATATCTACAATCATTAGTGATACTAAAAAGGGAATATTTTTGGCCCGATATAATGTGATGTTGCAAATTGAGCAAACTTTCAAGAGCCCATTTAAATTTTAACTCACAGGGGGCACAGAAGCTGAGATAAAGAATGCACTGAATCAGAAGTGAGGGAAAAAAAGACATACTTTTTTTAAAGTAGTCCCACATATATGTTTTTTCAAATTTGTATAAAGGATGGTAGGCAAAAAAGTTTCTAAATTGCAGTGACAAAAACAAAAACTTTTTTTCTAAAGCTAGGATTAAAACAACTTGGTCACAACACACAATTTTTTGGCCAAAGACTGTTGTGCCCTTGGTCATACTGGGGGAAACTGATGGTGAAAGTGATACGTTGCCAATGCAAATTCAGGATCATTTTTTTGGGCATGGTTTTTGGGAGACTTGAGGTTGCAGGGGACCACATTACTTTTATTTGCAGGAAACTCGATTAGGCAGGAGATAAAAATTTTGGCAATCTTATGGTGCTTGGGGGGGATCCATAAACAATCATGAAGACGAAGTGGTGCTACAGATTCCCCCCTGGGTTCAAGACTGGGGAAAATTAGGGTGCGGGTAGCCCAAACATCTTGGTATGTTTTCTTCCAACCAATTTTGGACATTTCTAGCCGTGGGGCATTTTACATGCTTGCTAAAAAACCCCCATCTGCCCCAGGATGACAATCACATTATGGGTGTACATGATTTCAAGGAGGGATTCATACCTCAATGGTTAGATGCCTTCCAAAAGGGAAAAAAGGGTCATGAAAGCTTTCCCCCCAGATCAAAACACTGTCACCACCCCCACTTAGTTATAACAACAAGGAGAATGTTTTTTGTTCCCTGATGTTTCTCAGCTGAGAAGCCAAATCCATCGACAAAGCAAAAACGTAATCAGGGGAGAAGACACCCCTTTGACAACCCAAAAGGGGGTCCAACTCTCAATGCCGTGGAGACGAAGTCTTTTTTCTAATGCAATTTTCATTAGCAAGGCCATGACATTTGGTTTCTTCGGACCCCATAACAGAAACATTTTTCACTAAATTGCTTTTTTTAGATACCATCGTCCCCCCCTAATCATTAGGACTATAAACCAAGAAAAGGGACAAAACACTATCGAAAACCAAAAACTTTAAAAAACGCTTTAAAACCTCATTTTTTCCCAAACAACTCGTTTCTAAAATGAATTTTTTGGTGGTATTCTTTTTTCCACGTCTTGGGACTGTTCTTGGGAAAATTTTTAAAGTAACAAAATTCATAACCTTTTTAAAACACCTGGCCATTTTTTCATCCAAAAAACCTTCCCAAAAACGCCGGCGGTTTACATAACGTCAATATTAAATTTTTTCTGCCCTTTCTGTCCTTTTTCACAATATTTTTTACAATAAAAGCCGGGGGGGTTTTACATAACTTCAATAGTAAATTTTCTGCCTTTTCTGTCCTTTTTAAAATATGTATAAAAAACGACCAGCAGCAAAAATGAAGATAAAAAAACCATTCTGTGGAGACTACAGAACGTTTTTACTATTAAAGTCTATTGAATCTGTTTTCAGTCATTTTTTCAGCGGTTTTAAAAAAATGAAAAATGCTTAAGAAACGACTGAAAAGCTATGCTGTGGAGACAGCCTAAAAGTGAGCGGCTCCACAGGTCAGTCTGCCCTTTGTAGCTGATTGTTTACCTCTAACATCAGTGGCATGTGGTGCTCCGCAGTGGTGCCATTTGTCACTCACTATACACTTTTCACACAACAGCACGTAAACAGTTCACAACATGCGCCGTTTCAGAAGTAGCCTGAAAGCCAGTAATCATCCATTAAACCCAATTTCATCCATCCATTTAACCCATGACAGCAACAAGGGATATGTTTGCAGACAGCCTATGCCAAACCATATATACTCACCAAGCCAACTCGTGACTTCCTTTCCGAGCTGTGCGCTGCCGACCTCGAAAGTTGTATGTAGTAAACAAAAACACACACACACATATATATATATATATATATATATAAATATATGCCTTATTGCTACTTTATATACATTTTATATATATATATATATATATATATATATTATATATAAAAATATTTTTTATATTTATACTGTGGTATTAGTGCAACGTTAGTCAAGGCACAGAGTCTAACAGGTTGACCTTTATTTTAGCCACGACCAAACACAAAACCAAAGAGATGATTTCCTTCAGCTGAAACAGAGAGGTTACATAGTCCTTGTGAATAAATATCATTCACAGTCACAGTATGGCTTTCTAGACTTCTACCTCCAAAATGCAACAGAACTCAGCTTCACTGCAAGAGGGCACACAGTAATTTCCATCATCTGTCTTCTTAGGTCCTAGGCCTGAACCATTCACACCCCCTTTACTGACTTGCAAGCCGAGCCTTTAAGGTCTTGACACCACCTCACCTGGACCATGGGTGTGACCACCCACCCATCACTTCAGCCATGCCAGAAAAGCCGGCCGGGGCTAACAGCTAGGAGCAGCAGTACTAAACTACCAAGTGTCAGTAATCAGCATTACTGCCAGACCAAAGCCCGAGGCTACTGGGCATATGTTTAAGAGTTAGTATGTCTGCAGCACACTAGTCCTGGGTTGTTTTTCACTGGAGCATTTAAAGAGCTGGGTGGGATGGTTGGTCCCACGTTCAGGTCCATTTTGGTACGTTTTATTCACAGTACAAAGAACATATGTATACTGCAGCTACTTTAAAAGAAATCACAGTAATATTGCTACCAGCTAAAATATAACTTTCAATTTAAAAACTAAAAGATGTATAACCTCTTTCTTACCCAATCCAAACTCTTAGAAACATAGGCCACAGTAAATAATGAATAAGATGAAGAAAGTCATATAACTGGTGCCTGGAAGCAAGGAAGTTGATTAAACACTTACCCGTTTACTTATTCAAGTACCATGTCTTTAGCAAGCTTAAGCCCCCCCGGAACTAGAATTCTTGAATAAGCCCAGCCCCAAAAGAAGACCCAAAACGAAAAAAAAATGTGACCCTCACCAAAAGATGGGCGAATTGATTCTAACAAAGTGGAATTCGTTTAGAATTTCAGGAAAACTTTGGTTCTGAACGAAGTCGAAGTTTGGGTGATTCGCAGAAAAAGCAAAGTTTTAAATTAAAAATGCTGAACACTT